>CABFWB010005182.1:0-48420 GCA_902151455.1 Timema bartmani | reverse complement strand
AGGTAAGAACGAGGGTTGTTTGGTGGTAACTGGCCAGGTAAGAACGAGGGTTGTTTGGTGGTAACTGGCCAGGTAAGAACAGGGGTTGTTTGGTGGTAACTGGCCAGGTAAGAAGGGGGGTTGTTTGGTGGTAACTGGCCAGGTAATAACGAGGGTTGTTTGGTGGTAACTGGGTAGTTATAAACCGAGGTTGTTTGGTGGTAACTGGGTAGTTATAAACCGAGGTTGTTTGGTGGTAGCTGGGCAGGTAATAACGGAGGTTTAGTGGTAACTGGGCAGGTAATAACGGAGGTTTAGTGGTAACTGGGCAGGTAAGAACGGATGTTGTATAGTGGTAACTGGGCAGGCAAGAACGGATGTATTTTATATTTGTAAATGTTTAATTCTAGCACGGAGCTCTACCACCCGTTCGTCTAATGCGCATATGTGCTCTTATTTAGCACGTGTGTTTTGGTGATCAAGAATAGAACCAATTTAAGAAAAACCACACTACACCCGACCTGGTTCTCAACCCCGACCTCCCTGTCCTTGTCCAGTCCATGGTGATAGACATCTCACCGCGCCTTGGTACTAGTTTGGGTCCGAATACAGTGAGCTCTCTAATTAGATCAATATGAAGAGGATTTTATTTTAGAAGGAACGTACCTACATTTGCATAGGGTGAATATTAGAGCAGTTTGGAAAAACTAAGTGCATTTGACAAGGAATCGATCCCAAAGGCAAGCAATTAGCTATATTATGTATCCATCTATTCCTGTTCCATTAGAAACGAACGCATCCCTACAAACGAGTCGTGGGGATTCACACTTTGAACAACAACATTTAGATAGTTGTGAAAATACAACAAGTTTACAGGACTGAAACCTTAGCTAGACCTTCAAACAACATTTAGATANCCAAAGGCAAGCAATTAGCTATATTATGTATCCATCTATTCCTGTTCCATTAGAAACGAACGCATCCCTACAAACGAGTCGTGGGGATTCACACTTTGAACAACAACATTTAGATAGTTGTGAAAATACAACAAGTTTACAGGACTGAAACCTTAGCTAGACCTTCAAACAACATTTAGATAGCTCAACACATTCTTGATGTCTTACAAAGTATTGGAGAAATATATCTAACTTTATAAGCAATGTTCCATCAACAAGTTCTCCCATTTATTGAACATCAGAACAAGTTGAAAAAATGCAGGGCCCATTTGATCCCTCCAAGCACGAGTTTGAGACGTACATAATAGGTCGTGGGTTCGAACTAAAGTCACTAATATTATCAACACTGTTATCAATCTTGATATGTTCAAACAAACTGACTACATTTCACAACACAATGGAGATATCCAAGTCAAAATATTATACAACGAAATTAATACTGAGCTAACATATTTGTAGAATCTTACATACAGTTTTAGGCCATTCATCCCTTATCCTCACTGAGCGTGTCGTAATCCGGGGGGAAATCCATGACAAGGAACTTTCACGTTTATATGAAACGTTATTAAAAATAATAATTTTGTTTCATTCCTCCAACGCAAATCTAATTCTTTCACATAAATATTCCTCTTTGATAAAATTATTCTTAAATCGAGTGAATATTGTCCCCGACAAACAAACTGCTAACGCCCTACTCGAGGAACCGTGTAATTCAAGGGAAGATTATTAGTCATACCTTCATATCTGCGGGCGTGCACTGTTGAACCATGAGCAATTGACTTGGTTGTGTTGCTGAGGACATCTTTTTTTTCTGGCTGGTGAGAAGGGAGGAGTTTAGAGCGATCTTATTGGCTGTTAAAGACACATGTTAGCCAAAGACTTTCATAAAACAAAACATGCCTATATCTCACAACACACTGCAGTTTTATTTCAGTAATATAAATGAATTCGTAAATTGAAAATATGTAAAGAGGACTTAAACAATTATTTGAATTAAATAGTAACAAGTTAACTTATATTTAAATATGTTTTTATAAATAAAAATACATTTAAAAATCATAGGTTTATTGACGTATTCAAGTAGAATATCTTTATTGTTTTGATTGATGCGTTCGAGCAAGTGTATAAAGAACGAACCATTGTTGATCATTTCAGTATTGTGGAACCAGACACAAAACGAGGTGTGTGGTGGATACGTATTCTAAGGTGCCAACGGAAAACTTTACTGGTAGGTTGTGTGTGCTTTTGGGATATCATATCAACAAGATTTTGGTTTAACAAGTCGGTGATAATGCGAGACTTCCATATAGCTGTAAAATCCTTCATTGTCATCTGTATGACTTATTTATATTCTTTAGGCAAAATATTTTTGATAGATAAAATCGTACAAAGTTCAAAATTTTGTAAATAATTGGTCTTTGCTATAATTCTCACTTATTATCTACATTCTTGAATGGAATCTTAATTTACAATGTAAAAAATGCCTATTTAACTAAAAAGCTAAAATCTTTATTTTTTTTAATAAGAGCAAGTTATTAAATGCACAGCGAGAGTGGCCATTTCAAATCTTCTCAACTAGTATTTGAACTAGAGTTCTGGTCAATAAGACTGGACTTGAACAAGTAATAATATAACTTCGAGTGGGATAATGTGGGTTACTATGGATGAGATTTGATGTCAATAAGTTGCTAGTTGGGTTGGTTTTTAGGGAGATTCAAGCTGAAAGTAACTTAGATTTTCGTAATTTAAAGCTCTATTTAAAGTTTTTGATAAGTTATATTTAAATTATAAAATATTCCAACGCTACAAACATAAGCTATCCTGACCAGATCGGCGCCTAAACACGGCCTATTCTGGAAGACTAGGATCGAGTCGTGTTAGGGTGCAGTGGGGTTTAATATATTTGCTCCATGCAAATGCTGGTGAACTTAGCAAGTTTCCTTACTCATCCTGTCTGATGTAGTGGGAGTTAGATTCCGTTCTATCAATATTTAATTGCTAGATAAGTTGGGGCATTTATCGTGACGCAAGTGTCCCTTGTTCTATTCCAGTTAAGCCCAGAAAGTGGGAGTTAGCCCAAATGATTACGGGATGTTTGTTTTCAGGGCCATTACAACCTTCGCGATGAAAAGCCGGTCTAATTGGGCCGCTGCCTGGCTACTGATCTTCCTGTCACATCAAGGTACGTATCTTTCTCTTGAATCAATCGTTACGAGGAAAACATTAACAGAGCTTTGGAAAAACTATTCTTTCAAACTTCCTATTGTTGGGTCACAATTGTCTCTTTAAGTGGATATTTGAAACGACTTTTAGAAAAAAACTTATCTTTTTTGCGACGTTATACTAAATTTTTCATGTCTAAGATGTTAATTTGTGATAACAAGGAGTTGGTATTTATCAATCTAGATATGTCAGGAAATATATAATGTCCTGGAGGTTTGTTATATAATTAAATGACTAACCCACGCGCCTAGAGTTGAGATAGTATTGTATAGATTTGTGGTCACTCGTCCAGGATACAACTCTAGACCAGATGAGTCCATTGTTGTAAGATTGCTCCCCACTCTCTCTCCAGGAACATTCCCTTGGTGTGAGATTGCTTGTCTCTGGACCTTTGCTCTTCTAAAGCATGAACTGACATTAGTTTGTTGAGCGTAAAGACTAAGTGGTGGGGCTATTTGATCTGTCTTGGGGATAAACAAAGTCTTAGCTGTTTAACCTGATGTTGGGTCGTAGCAATTCGTGTTATAACTTATTTGATTAAAAGGCTCGACCTTCATTTGTACCTACTGGTCCTTGGTCCCGGTGGTTAAATGGTCTGTGGCGTGACTCTCGCAATGGACTGGGCTTATGATGACTAGAATGGAGGTTTTAATTCAGGTCGGGTGAACTGGAGGTGTATTTTTCTTCAACAAACGTGGCTACACTTAATGTAGTTCCTAGCACATTAGAAACCCGTGCAACTGTAGCGATGGGTGGCTAGTAACATTACTTTCAACCCCGACCTTTGTGTTGTGGACGTCTACTTTCTAACCAGCTTTGTTCTTTTAAACGCCCCGTTCCAACTTTACAAGGCACTTGTCGCTACCTGGGCCTAGTTACCTGCCGGTTATCGCTTGCTAGGGTGGATGGCGGATAAATACCATTAATAACGACAATTTATGCTGTTTGTTTGCAGCTCTTAGTTGACATAACTAGTGACTGTAGTAACTATAAACTTTAATGGGAAGGCATCTATAAGTTCCAGTTAATATTAAGCTGCCGGTCAGTTTAATATTGTCACAGCCAATTTTTATTATTGAAATTAAATAATTTATATATTGAATTTCATTCCTCTGTTAAACGTGTCCTCCCTGATTCCATCTGACAAGTGTTTTAAGGGTCTGGGCAGCCCGCTATGCACGAGTCCGTGGCGGGTTGCCTTGCTTCAAGGAGCTTGCGTGCTCTTCGTTGCTTTAAGGGTTATTTCAATTAGGAAATGTAAATGTTTCTAAATAAACCAGTTTTTGTTTTGCTAGCTCGGTAAGACCAACCCTGGACAGTTGTCGGACTCTGAACTTGTCCAACTATATTCAGACTGACGTGCGTCATGGGCGGGTTTCTGCTGATTAATATAATTTCGAAATCTTAGGATTAAGAAAATTAAACCTCATTCATAGGGTTTTTTAAAACCAATTTTGCCCTTTTTTTCTGAAAGCTACCACCAGACTAAAACCTTTCGTGATGCAAATTCACGTGGTCTGTGTAAGGCCCGTCTGACCGGTGATGCAGGCGCAAGTTTGAATCCCGGGCGGGTGCAGTGTTTTACAAAATTGTAATTTAACTCCTTTGAAGCAAATGCGGCTGAATTTTTGTCTTTATCTTCTCCCTACGGCAATATTGCGAAGCTCCGACTCGATGAGACTTGTATCTGTTGAGGGTTAAATTGTGTTCCAGAGTATGTTTTAGCTGGGGCCTAGTGTCCCGCGGTGTCAAGTGATTGTCTTGTGTTCCAGTGATCGCAGAGGAATGTCCACGCATGATGATTTCCTGTTCTGACGGACAGTGCATCTCAGATACGTTGCAGTGTGATGGACAACCAGATTGCTTGGATGGATCTGACGAACAAGACTGTGAGGTAATACTCTCTTCGCTAATCAAATATTCTAGGATGTTGGGGAATACCTTCTCTCGATTTACACAACGATTAAAAGCTAACTTGATAAATTATTTAATATCTTAGAAATTCATTTTTGTGTTGGGACCTGGTGTTAGTTTTGGTTGGCCACATCTTTGTCTGGTTCAATTTGTGTGGAATTAACTGAATGTGAGTTTATTTGTAGGTGTTAGGCGTGTAATGTGAGTTTGCTCATAGCCTCTGGTGGATGTTACTCTGCATTGACAGCTACTCGTGAGTGCCAGGAGTTAGACTCCAATTGCACTCTTACATTGGGTTCAAATCCTGGTTGATATCGTGGCTTGTGTAAAGCTGTTGCACTGATGTTTCTAGTTTCCCCACACCTGTTTGGTTAAAATCCAACTTCTCATATAACCCTAGAATGTCTATTGTCCAATGAAGTTTATCATAATACTGGGGAGACAAGGGTTTGAGCTTTGACTGGTGTAATAAGGTTTGACTTTTTCCAGTAGTTTTCTACTCTCCCTCCACACACATGAGGGTGCACTTCCTGTAAATTCAAAATCTCTCCTTCCAAACTCTATACTTCAGTTTAAAAACTGAATATAGCTCATACTTTACTTTCTCAAGTCTCATGCATGCTCTTCTGTTTCTTTTTCACACATTTATCTAAAACATTTAGCCACGTCTTGCATGGCCTATCCCTTTTTGATCCACTCTCTACCTTCATATATTCTATTGTACCTACAATTGTACAGTTATATGCGTTAGGCTGTAGTACTGCTGGTCATAGTCTGTTTGTCTTGACGGCTAGTAAGTTGTGCCTGATTTCTCCAGGACTCCTCTCCCTTGGAGTGTGTCACCGGTGAATGGGCTTGTACTGACGGGCAGGCCTGTATCCCTGGGACCTGGCAATGTGACGGAAACAAGGACTGTGAAGACGGCAGTGATGAACTTCTTGGCTGCCTTCGCAAGGTAAACTTAGTGGTTGTTCAGAGACTAGTTCATAAACTTACACCGTTTACACAAAGCCAGTTTGGTTTACTTTTATGTTTCGGTCGCTATGACTTAAAATGTGGAATTTTACTCAAATTTGTGTCGCTCCAGTTCAACTGGATCCTGCTGAACCCAAAATTGCTATGCTATTTCTTAAACTTTGATTAACAATGTTAGTTAGTACCCTTGAACTCAGTGGTTCAAAACCACTGAATGTTCGCTGGTTACTCCTGGATATGGTTGCAATTTAGCTGTCAAAATCTCTTCCTGGTTTTTATATTCCTCTCCCCAGGCAGTTGAAATGATCAACATTCAGTGTTTGTTTGAAAATAGTTATAAAGAAGAAAATATCTCAGTTTCTCTGTTCCTTGTAATAAGTACCCTTTAATGTTTGATTGTTTAGCTGAAATGTGATGAGGACAAGTTGTTGTGTCGTAACCATCACTGCATCCACCGGAAGTTCCAATGTGATGGTATTGACGACTGTGGAGACAACTCAGATGAGGAGAATTGCAGTGAGTAATGTCTAACCATAAAATTGTTACGGGTCTTGTACCACTCGCGTCTCTTGGGTTTGTTAGAGAACATGTCCCATTGTAAACTGTACAGTGAGTAGTTGATGGGGGATATATTATAATCTTTGAGGTAAAATCCAGTCATGGGTCATCTCGTCATTTGAGATGTCACAAAGCTTTTTGTATCACTTGACTAAGCAAAATTCTATAACAATGTGGTCAGTTTTGTATCTGCAGAAGGAATAAGAAATGTGTAGATATTGGTGAGAGTTTTAAGTCAATTCTAAAGTGAAACTGGTGTAGAACTTAGAACAAATTTTTTGATGTTTTATTCAATTAGGACATCCAAGAGCAATGGATTCAGGTCTAGATAAGTTAGTCATAATCGTAGGGTCAATTAAAATTGATTTATTGGCCTTAGAATTTTATTTTATTAGTTTAAAAAAAACTTGCAAAATGTTATTCTTGGTAAGAACTTTAGAACAATTGAAATACAAAGAGAACAAGACTTAATATCTTGGCTTGACTTAAAGAACCTTAGACTATTTAAACTAAAGCTAATTTGTTCATTTTGTTAATTAGTTGGAAATCTAAAAGTATAGATGAATGACAAATTTGTTCTATAGAAAATGCAGAGTCATATTTTACTAAATGATTGATGGCAATTTAAAACCTAACCTAATGTGCCTTTCCGTAAAGATACGTACCTTGTCACACTGTCATGTTCACACCTTTGAAAGAACTTGTGTTAATGTTTCGACCATTATATTGGATCTCGAGTAAGTGCCTAAATGGACCGAGGCTGTTGTGTGTATCTAGTGTTATTGTTTGTTCAGCTGTCAAGATTCAGTCTGGAAAAGACTGTACTCTGGAGAAGAAACACTTTCAATGCATGGACTTCCTGTCATGTGTTCCTCTGGAGAATGTGTGTGATGGAACACCCGACTGTCTGGATGCTTCTGATGAGGGTCCTTTGTGCAACCAGAGTAAGTTGTCCCCCAGTTTTTGGACCCGAGTGGCCAGTAGTCCGCTGGTTTACAAAAAGAGGAACATGCAATTATGTTAATGTAGGGGACATGCAAACTCTCCTTCCAAACATTGATCATACGTACTGTAAACAATGAGCATGAATAATTCCTACTTAAAAAAACTCATAGAATTAATAAAAAATTATATTTATTATTCTTGCATTTAAAAATCTATTACTGTGTTGATTTAATTTTTTAATGATTTTTCCAAGATCATACTAATTATATCATGATTACATTTTGAATGTTAAAGAAGATTGTTAAATGATTGAATTTTTTTGTGGAATATTAATTCTCCGTCTGTATCTTTGGAAGACTCCACTTCAAAACGTTTAATAAGGAAGTAGGCCTTTTTAAAGGCTACAAGTTTATAATATTTTTGCCAGATTTAGCTATAGTTGTAACCATGATAGGTCAATATAATATGGAGCTTGTGACAACTTGTTTCAAGTTAAAAGCTACAGGACATGTAACACCTGAGACTAATCCTGTAAAGACGAGGTAATGGTCATCCAATCTTACACCTTAACCTTGAATGCACCATTTTACTGTGGTTTGACATTCTTAGATACGGTACAGTTCATTCACTGATATAAAGCCATAATGATCCCTAAGGTATATTGTGGGCATTGAACTCCGCCCATTCCTGTTTTCTTGTTCACATGAGCTTGTGCTTCCCAGGCCACCTGATGTGCGCCACTTATGGCTGTGACGGAGAATGTTATGCTCTGCCAAGTGGTCCGACGTGCCTCTGCCTCCCAGGGTTTGTTCTCAGTGGCAAATTCAAATGTGCAGGTAAGACTGGCTACATAGGTGCATAGTTCAGATCTTCGGCGAGCTTTTGGAACAAGTCTTACCCAAATTTCCATTTGAACTATTTTCATTGTGTTAAAGGAAGTGATCAGTTGTTAATGTGACATTAAAACTTGCTGACAAAGTATGCAACAAATGTTTAAGCCTATATATGGTGTAAGTTGTCTGTTGCTGCATGTGCACTTGTTGCCCGCCCTGCACTAAACGAGGATGTCACCTACTTGAGGGTGTGTCAACAAATCCTGTACATAGTGGTGGGTACTTGATCAATATGATCGACTAGCCAAAAAGTAAACTTTTAGTCAAAGTTGTGCAATTATTTTGAAAGATTAAACTAATTCTTTGATAAGAGGTCTAACCACCTGTAACTGCACCTCAAATGGTTAAAACATGGGTTCCCCCTGGTCTTGTGATTGATAATTTTCCTCCAAATTGAACCTTCTGATTTGTTGCAGACATTGATGAATGTACACAATATGGTATCTGTGATCAACGCTGCAAGAATCTTCCCGGTAGCTACAAGTGTGACTGTGTTGATGGCTACAAGTTTAACAAGCAGCTCAACAAGTGTGAAGCTGAAGGTTAGACATTCCTCACAACCTGCAGCTCTGACAACAGTACTCTCGTTGTGGACTTCTGTAAAACTTCTAGGGGGTCCTCTAAATAGCCGTTTTCATGCTAACCTCCCCTCCATATATGGAAAGGTTCTGTCCTATGTGTTTTGACTTTGTTAATATTTTGACTTGAGGTAAGCAACATCAGCCCTGCTTATATCCTTGCACCCCATTTATTGGTTAGAAAGATTTTCTATATTTAATGAGGTATTTTGTTGGCACTTCATGCGCTGATGGCAGATTGTTCTAAACTTGATTCCCTCAACCTGAACTACTTTGAATCATGTGATTCTTAAAAACCTATTAATTTGGGATACAGAATGTTGATTTATCAAATGTTGGCATTTTGGGGTTTCAAAGTTGTGAAGATAGTAGTTATTTGACGTTTGAATAATCACAATGGCAGTGTTCCCTATGTGACATATTAGTGAGCTTGCACTTGATCTGTATTTTTCAGGTGGAGAAGCTCTGCTGCTCTTTGCCTCAAAGAAGGACTTGAGAGTGTTCCACCTGCAGTCCCGGGTCTACTACAAAGTTGCTGAGAACTTGGACCATGCGGTGGGAGTGGCCTATGATGGTAAACACGTATATTGGACTAATCTGAAGGACCAGGAAGAAGCAATTTATAGGAGCCTGGAGGATGGCTCTAATGTTGAGCTGATAGTTTCCTCAGGTAAGAGCTGATAAATACTCTGAACTTCACTGAGATTACTGGTTCTGAAAGAGTTGATTTAATATGAAACTAGAATATTGAATTGTAATGCGAGAGGGTCGTAAGTACTTCTAGCCCTATGATTGGTCGATGTTACAGGTCTGGGGTTGCCTGAAGACTTAGCTATTGATTGGATAACAGACAACATCTACTTCACTGATGCTGAAAATAAACATATTGGTGTGTGCACTAACACAGGTCTTAAGTGTGCAGTTCTAGTGAATGAAGACATTGACAAAGTGAGGAGCATAGTCCTGTTGCTGTCAGAGGGGTGAGTCCTGATAGTCCTTGCTACTTGTATATCTGACATGTGTTGGGTCAGTTTCTCTCCTGCCTGATCAATGGCTTCTAACAAGTTTGTAGATACTGTTCAATGGTGTTCGTCCCAACCTTCCTAAAGCCATGTTAGTGATGAGCTCAGGTTGTTGGGAGACGAGGAGAAAAGTTGGTTCCCCACAACACTGGTGAGATCTGTGTCATGGCTGTGTTGTTGTTGTTGTTGTTGTTCAGGTTAATGTTCTGGACTGACTGGGGGGAGAGACCGCTCATAGGAAGAGCTGGAATGGATGGATCTAAACCTGTGGCCTTCGTGTCTGAAGGCTTGTACTGGCCCAATGGCCTCTCACTGGACTATCCTAACGACAGGCTCTACTGGGTTGAAGCAAAGTTCTCAAAGATTGAGTCGATAAAGCTTGACGGTTCTGATAGAAGGGTAAGTTTTTCACTGTCTGGACACAAGGTTAGGCAGGCTGTTCAGCCTTAAGGCATGTCTACATCTAACCACTTACAAAGTGACATCTCTTAAATGACCTGAGTTGATCCATATTGATGAATGTCACTTCAGGTAATCTTGAAGGGAGTTGTGGATCATCCGTACGCCATTGCGGTGTTTGAAGACCGAGTCTACTGGTCCGACTGGCAGGACAAGGAGATAGAATCTTGCAACAAGTTCACGGGCAAGAACCACACTGTGGTGCTCAAGATAAAGAAGAATCCAATTTACAGCATTCATATTTTCCACCCCTCCATGCACCCAAAGGTGATAATTGTAAACACAAGTGGCCAGACATGAATACCATAGGTGGCTTTATATGAATTATAATTAAATTTAATTTAATCCTAGATAAATATTCATGATCCTCAAGAATTGAATTTTTGAGCTTCTATACTGTTTTGTACATTCAATAGCTTTATGTCCTTGTTCATGAATTAGAATAAAATTGGGATTAGAATTTCACATATTATTACAATAGTTTCCTTAAATGTAATAGAGATTTTGTGTTAACGATTTTAACTGAAGGTTTAATTGGACTGTACCCCCTCCCCCCCAGGTGAGTAATCCGTGCATTGGAGGGTTCTGTAGTGACATGTGTCTGCTGGGGCCTGGCTTGAGCTACACCTGCGCCTGTCCCCAGGATAAGGAGATGACCAACGACAAGCACACGTGTAGAGGTGATGTTTCTTATTGAGATTGTTATTTATAACTTGAACTTGTAAAGATCTGTGTGCTCAGATGTTTTAGTTCTAGAAATTCCTCTTGCAATCTTTAACAAGTTCATCTTGTGAACTAGTGAATTAAAACTGACATGTTTTTTGGAATACGCTGTTCTATTTGTAGATGTCCTTAAGAAGGAAATGGTGTTGGTTGGAGCTGGTCACATGATCTACAAGTTGGACCACAATATCCTGGGCAAACAGCATGTGGAGGAATTGAATATTCATGCAGTCTACAGAATCGGAGGTCTGGTGTACGACTCTTTGAAAGGTAACGTCTCGTGGTGTTGCTCACAACCAGAAAACATTCATGAAAAATTAATTGTGATGGAGGTAAAATATTTCTCTAATGTTCCAGATCGTGTCATAATAAGTGACGTCGGAAATAACAAACTGTTCTTCATGAATCTTAAGAACCGCGTCATTACGCCGTTGGTCACCGAAAACCTTGGCAACGTTGAAAGTCTGGCTTTTGGTGAGTGCCTTAATCCATGCTGCAAAGTTAAATGAGGAATTGAACTAGGTAACAATTGGCGCGATGTTTTATGTCAAATGTTGGTCATATTTGATTAGATGTTTAAAATGAAAGCGTGACTGTAACATTTATATTAAAATATTTCTGGTGTATACAAGATTGATCGTTTATATTGAACCAGATCTTTGTAACATTAAATGAGTAAACTTCTTAGTTTCTTACTTTCTATAATCTGAGCTAAATTATTAAATCCATGGAATTTCCTATATTTTAGTTAGGAGTATAGAAGCTTTACTGCAAGATATAAATCTTAAGTGAGAGGTGCATATCCTTGACATGTAATTAAAATAGTCGACCTAGTAGTTCTTTTACAAGTTCCCTTCAATGATTTGTCTATAGTTAGATGTTCAAAAGATTTCCCGAGGGTTAAGACATCTTATTGTAACTTCAGTGTAATTTCTGTCATGGAACTTGCAGATTACCTGGGTAACAATCTGTACTGGTGTGATACCAAGATGAAGACTGTGGAGGTCCTGAGTTTGAACACCGGACACAGAACAGTCCTGCTCAAACCCTCTGGAGACGTGATTCCGACTGATGTGGCCCTAATTCCAGAACTAGGGTAAGGAGGGTCTGATGTGTTCTAGAACTAGGGTCTGCAGACCTTGAGTTGTATCCTGGTCTACTTTGTGTCACTGCTAAGACCTGTAGTTAGCAAATCAGATTTAGGATCTGTTTATAATTTAATGTGACATTTCTCATTAGTGTCTTAAATGTTTTAGGTATTATAACCAATTTAACAAGGTATTTAGCCTGAATGGTTGGCAGAGAACAAAGTTAGCAGCTGGTTGTACTGAACGTGTGATGTTTCTAGTGTGATGTTTGTGGCGATGAGGTCGGACCACGGGGTCATTATCGACAAGATGCACATGGACGGGAAAGGCGAAAGAACACATGTGATTGATTCGGACCTAACTGGTCCTCGCATCGCTCTCACATATGATTACGACCTTGACCGAGTCTTCTGGGCAGATTCAGGAAGAGGGGTCATTGAAAGCACTGCATCTGATGGTATGTTTAGGTCACTGCATAAGACTTCTTAAATTATTGTAATTCTGGTATCCTTGTAAAAATGTATAATCGGATATTATCTGAAGTAAGTTGAGTCTTTTTATATTTATCAGATGGGAATTAAATTTTAAGCATTAATCAAAGAAATATTAGGAATGAGATTTGACTAAATCTACTATATTGTATTAGTTTGAGGTTGAGCAAAGCTTGTTTTTTCAACTCTAAGCAGATTACAACATTCTAAACATTTATCTTCTATTAAAGGTTAGTTATTATTGTAAATTATCTTTTCAGATACTTTGGTTAACTCTTTGCAGCTTTGTCTGTTAGGCTTGAAACTTTGAACTATTTTCTCTGCTCTTGGTTTGTTTTATAAAGAGTAATGATAAGTGTTTGTTTCCTTGAACATAATTCATAGAGATTGTGAGGAGTAATATTTGCATGATAAAATTGATTGCTTAAGATGAATGTGGAGCTGGGTCAAGGGTTCAAACTCGTGTTGTCTGTAAAATAAAATGTAAGGTTTTATAAAATTGAAACATTTGGGGCCTTTTGAATAAAATATTTTTTGTAGAGTTTCTAGATGAATTAGGGTGTTTTAGAGCTTTGCTTTGAAACCTTACCAAATGTTTTGTTTCTAGGCTTACAAGTTTCACTAAAGTGTTTTTAGTAGTTAATGAACTGATAAGGCTTTCTGCATTAAAATAACCTGGGTCATTTATTTCCATAATATAAACTGAGGTTTAAATATGAACTGTCTGTTGGATGTGACTGGGACATTCAATAGCCTTGTTAGGTTATATCTAAGATTTATGAATGGACTGAGGTTGCTGTTAGTAACGGTGGGATCTGTTCTCAGGCAAGGACAGACACAGTTACGTCGCTGGCCAATATGCACCCAACCACTTGGCAGTCTTGGGTAAGGATCTGTTCTGGTCCAATTGGAACACTCCTCGCTTGTATTGGGCCAACAAGTACGACAGCTCCAAGATATCCAGGATAGCACTTGGTGTGTAGTCGGGTTCGTCACAGTATCAGTACTGGAACTTAATGTGTTGAAATAAGCGCAGGTTGATTTAATGGCTTATAAAACCTCATAGAAATAATAGCCAGAGATGTAGCAGATTCTATTTTGTTTAAAATGTCTGCTTCAGTGGTATTAGGGTAAAGTGCTCACTTCTGGACTGGGTTTAACTCTATCAGTTAAAATGTCTAGTGAAACTTCCTTGGGTGGGAACTAAAGCTGTCGGCCCCAGTAGAGTGTGGTGTGCGAGGACCCAGGAGTATATAACATCTCTTGGCAAAATTGGTAGGCCCTTTTGCTATAGCTCATAGAAATTATAATATGCTAAACTCTGTTTTATGTGCACTTAAAACATTTCTAATATGAAAAATGGGTAATATTAATTACACAAAGGATAAGTAGTTGTATTTTAAATGGTCACGTTGCTTTGAAAAAGAATAGGCTTTTTTTTTCCTCCTTTGGGGTGAGTAGTTTTTTGTAATTTCATTGTGGTGTATCTTAGAGTTGAGCTGATTTTACAAATTCTAGGATTAAATTAAGTTTATCTGGAAATCTTAAGGGATACTTGTTTAACTACTTGCATCTGTGATGTGAAAAGAATGTTTAACATGACTATCAGAGTTGAGATGTCGGAACATGTTTCAGATATCCCAGAAGGAATTGAGCGGATGTCCCTTGTAGCAGTCCGAGGGGTTCATCCTGGGAGTTCTCACGCCTGCCAACATAACAATGGTGGTTGCAGTCATATCTGTCTTGTGGCACCCAATGGCATGGTAAGTGGTACATGGTCGCCCAGAGCACTGTCAGGTTTGTGCTTGTGTAGAAACATATCTAACCGGATGGTTCTGTTTGGCAGGTATGTGCATGTCCATCTGGTCTGGTTCTTGAGTCTGACCGGACGTGTTCTGTTCATGTGAATTGTCATGGAGAAGAGTTCCAGTGTTACCTGGACAACATGTGTGTGCCTGTTAAATTGAGGTGAGTGTTGACCCCTGGGTGCTCCGCTGCCTGCTAGGCATGAGATGGTGGGATGGCAGGGAGGTATATAGCACTCACTGACGAGTTGTATTGTGATGTTTTAGGTGTAACGGTGTCAAAGACTGTCCCACTGGGGAAGATGAGAGAGACTGTCCCAAGGAGTGCAGTATGGTCCAGTTCCGGTGTCACAATGGAGAATGTATCGACAAGCACTTCCAATGTAACGGTGTGATGGATTGTTCAGACGGGTCTGATGAAGACTGCCCTAAAGCTGATGGTGCCTGTGATCGTGGTAAACACTCAAACTTTCACACATTGCATACATTGTACATTGTTACCTCTGGACAAAGGTTGCCACTTTGTTAAGTGGCAGCAATGTGAAGAGTTATATTTTCATTGTAAAGCCCTATTGAATCAATTTCCATATTTCGTGTACCTTCTTGGCAATTGGGAGACAGTTGTGTGTCTGTTTGAAAGTGACTGTTAGAAGTTAGCCATTCCCCATTTGTTAATTTTAGTTTTCTGACTCTTAGCCTGGAATATCTGCACTGGTAGTCATGAAATGTTATGTGTTTAGACGGCTGGTTCCGCTGTGGTTCTGGGGAATGCCTGAGGGACCACTATCGCTGTGATGGGATTGTGGATTGCGACGACAAGTCTGATGAGAACTGCACCAGTGGTAAGAAAGGTTGAGATTGACTGGTTCCGGAGCTAGGGAGAATAACGTTATCCTTGTGTAAAACAAACTTGATACTATAGACTTAAACCAGGGTCGATTTGAATTAAAATGTAACTTGAATCAATCTTGTGTAAAATATATATATCTAGAGAAACTATAAGGTTTACATAGCAAACTAAGTTGAAATTTAAGATTCTTCTCTATCAAGTTTTCAAAACTAATCTGACTATTTAGGTTTGTTTGATGTTTCAGAAACTTGTCTGCCGGGTAATTTCCGCTGTGGTAATGGTGTCTGTATTCCATCGAGCTGGGTGTGTGATGGTGCATATGACTGCATTGACAATTCAGATGAACATGGTGACTGCGGTAAGATATGCTGAGGTTATGTTAAAAAACACATTTTGTGAAGTCTATCTTCATGTTGATTGTCCTTTTTTTTAAATGATGTAGTGAAATATTGGCCATGTCCACGAAACAGTTGCTGAATACTGATCAATTAGAATGTTGTGACATGGTGAGAGGTTCTTCTATCACAAAAAATAAATGTGTGTTTGAATGTTCTGTCAATTAGTGTTTGATAACACCGATGTTCCAGGTAGTAGTAGTGTATTTGGTAAAACTAGTTTATTTGTGGCCAGATAAGTTGAAATATTGGTGTTTTTTTGTAGCAAAGTAAAGCTCAAGATTGACAATAGTTGGAATGTTTAGCTAAAATATTTGATTCCTACTACCTGTTGTGATGTAAAGTCAAAATTCTAGATGCCAAATAATTTGAGGCTCTTACAAAATTATTAAATATCTGAGCACCTTGGTTCAGAGAATGGCATAGAAAATGTCTTGTAACTTATGCAGTTCTGTACGCTGGACAACAAGACTTAACCTGAACACTAGTTTTAATCCATACCAGGGTTTAATGATATGCTAATAAAAAGAGAATAGTCATAATTAAATGTGAATACTTTATTGCAAATTGATACTAGTTCCAATATTTGCCAAGGAGTATTTCCTTACTTCAATTACGAGTTATTTAATTTAATTTGTTCCAATATGGAGAAGGATGAAATTAAATGCAGGTTTGTATTAAAAGTTTAGAGTTGGGCTGATGTCTGTTCCCTTGCTGTTAAATAAAAACGGCTCCTGGGAATATTCTCAACTAGTTTAAAAGATTTGGACCCAGGTGGATAGGAAATAAACTTTCCAGTTTTGAGATTGTAATTCTCTTCCACATGAACTTGATTGGGGTATGCCGTTGTACAAGTAACTACTCTAATCTTTGATTAGTTTGTCAAATTTAATAAAATTCCGTTTTGAAGCAAATTGGTTGTACAATTATTCGATGTTGATGTTTGTCAGGTCATGTAACATGTGGCCCTAAAGACTTCCAATGCAAGAACGGACATTGTATAGACAAGATGTTGCGCTGCAACAATGTGGAAGAGTGTTCCGACGGATCTGACGAGCAGCGTTGTCAGAGACCACAAGGCAGGAACAAGACTGGGGCAATGCATTGTTCTGATGGACATTTTGTTTGCAAGTTCAACACAAGCATTTGTCTGCCAGACTCAGCCAGGTGAAGTTTTTCTAAAACCTCATCAAACGTTAGTGATAATACTACTGGCACCGGGAGAGCTACTACACTTAGTAGGACGTTTGAACACTTGTCTGCCTCAATTTCCTGCACAAAATCAACCTTTTTAAGTTATTTACAAACTGACCCTTGATTTATATCAAGGGGGGGCCAATACATCAAAAATTGTGTTGTACCAATTAAGGATTGTTTAGGAAATAAGGTTTTATCTCGAACATGCCTCTTGTAGCAAATCTTATGATCTTGACCTAAGACACCTCGATACAGACTTGTGAAATATCCCAAATTCCCCCCTGTTAACATTTGACGTAATTAATGAACTCTATCCTGTCTCCAGGTGCAATGGCATTGCAGAGTGTTCCCGAGGGGAAGACGAGAAGAACTGCGACTGTTCCAGTGAAGAGTTTGAATGCAAGAATAACAAGTGCATCATCCAGAGTTGGGTGTGCGACCATGCGGTGGACTGCGAGGATGGTTCTGATGAAGATCCGGAGATGTGTGCAGCGATTGCTCGGTCCAACACTGGCTACACTAGAGGTCCATGCAAGGAGTTCTCCTGCCAAAATGGAGATTGCATCCCTTTTGATTCTGTCTGCAACAATATCGAAGACTGTAGTGACAAATCTGACGAAGGCGGGCAGTGTGGTAAAATGGCTTTTTAATCATATACCAATTAATACTCAAGTGAGAAACTGATAAGAGAAAGAATCTAATATATTGGATGTGCATCACCTTCTTAGGATGGAATGATAGATTTAACACCTGATGTTCAGCTATATGAAACTTTGTTTACAGAAATTGATAGTTTTACCACTTAATCAAATTTGTTTACAAGTAAATCTAACCACAGGACATTGTTGTGGCATTAAGAGCATGCGTCACATGCCAATCAACTGTCAGTCTACTTTAAATAGTAAATTTATATGATCACTACTGCACATGGATTATCTCTGAACAGTAATGAAGATAGGGTTAATAGAAGTTCCCAACATCTAACATTGTTGAGATATTAAATCTTATTTGGATAAAAACTACAGTGAAAAGGTCATTTTTTACCATTTAGTAAGGCTTAACATTGTTAACAAATCTTTATTCTGTGAGCTGGAAGTCGAGTTGAGCCTGCTATGATGAACCGGCTTTAAGAAATAAAATGGCAATTAAAACAGTTATTAGAGTGAATTTGTTTTAGAAGAGTTTATTATCTTTGAGTGGCCAGAGTTGAAACTGAATTGTTACTGTTACTATTCCATGTTAAGATGGGAGCCTCCTGATTGTTTCAGATTCTTCGTGTCACACAACTTCCTGTGATCAGCTGTGTCAGAGGTCACCCTCAGGGTCCCGTTGCTCGTGTCATTCAGGGTACACTCTGCTGGATGATGGCAAGACTTGCGAGGATGTGGACGAGTGTTTGGCTAGCCCTGGACCTTGTGCCCAGATTTGTGACAACACTCCTGGAAGTTTTGTGTGTTCCTGTGTTCGGGATCTAAGGTTGACTGCGGACAAGAGGTCTTGCAAGGCAATTGGTCAGTTGATTCACTAAAATGTGACTACACCTCATCTCTAATTAAATGTTGCATAACTTGATAAATTATCCAATTATGATGTCACTAGACTTGTGGACTAAATTGTGGCCCCTCAGTGACTTGAGTTGCAAACCCTCGGGATGTTGGATGTCTCTTTACCAATAGTTTAAGCTCTGCTACCATCAGGTAGGGGAATATAAATCTTATCTTATTTGAAATCTAAATTTTAAGAGTTTCCAGCTTTTGAATGTCTTGTCTCCCTTAGTTCCAGTAAAATCTATATTTTGAGATGTTTTGTTCACCAGGTGACCCCATGGAAATTGTGTTCACTGCTAAAACTCAGATCCGGCGGACTTCCCCCAAGACGGGTAACCTCAACGTAGTGGTGAATAGCCCCGGCTTCAAAGTAACCGGATTGGACGTGGATGCTAGACGGAAGACTGTCTACTGGACCACGGGTGAGAGGAATCCTGGGGCAGCTCAGTGGTGCAGTACTTCTCTAATGAATGTCTTGTCTTTGATTGGCCAGAGTCAGAATTACCTGATATTAAATTTCTAGATCCAAACTATTGCTTAGTGACACTAGTTACTGAATCGCACTTGAAATAATGATTTCATTTAACTTGTGACTTTACATACCGGTAAATTTAAAAGTTCCTTGTTAAAATTGGCTCATTTTATTGCAGAAATTTGCACTTGGAACTTAATCTACACAGCATATCGCTTACCTTCGCGTCAGTCAGATAATATAAATTTTTTAGCACACAAACAAAATATAATATTGAAACTTAGTTATGTAACTATTTTTGGAGTTAGATCTCAAAGTATTGTAATAAAGTTGTTTGTTCCAGATCTTGGACGACTTTTCAAGTTGTCCATTGTGGGAGGGGAACAAAAACATGTTAGGGCTGTTGGTCGTCCCACCAAACTAGCTGTGGATTGGATCACGGAAAATGTATTCTTTGTGGATGAAAATGACTTCCACCATCAAAATATTAAGGTACTTAAATTTAAAATCCCATTTTTTCTAAAAAAAAAATTTTTGTGCAAGTATAATACCTGAATTGGCTTTAACATTGCATTGTCAATTTTAGGTTTGCAATTTGGATTCTAAACGTGTTGCGAAGATTGCTGTAATGAATAGCGGTGTGGAGATATCTTCCATTGCTGTGGATCCTCATCATGGGTTTGTTCCAATTAGTCCTATTAGAACTATTTGAAACTTGCAGGTACAAATATTATCGCAGCAGTATTTTGGAAGAGGGTTGTGTTAAATCTGTGCTAGTAAACAGAATCTAGTTATGAGAGTTTGGGTTTTTTTGAGAGAATTGATGCAGTCCCTCTGGGTGTCTGTAGTAAAACAGTACGATACTAGAGTATTAAATGTTTGTTTTATTAGTTTGTTCCCATTGTACAGTACTCGCGTCGTGTAGTCTGGGTCCCTCGACCGGGCATTACCAGCTTTTCTGAGCAAGCAAATGTAATGTTGGAATAGTTGTGTTATTGTGTATGTATGACTTGTTCTCAGCTTTGTGTTCTGGAGTCAGGGATACTGGGACCCCATGAGTATTCCTTCGAGTGAAGTGTGGCGAGTAGACATGTCGGGTCTGAACAAGATGGAGCTAGCAAGTACAAACTTGAAGATGGTATCAGGACTAGCACTAGACCTGATTCAGCGACGTGTCTTCTGGGTGGACCCCAAGTTGCAGGTCATAGAGTCGGTGGGGTACAACGGAGACAATAGGAAGACTCGTCTGGTGCACGAGACTAGACATGCACAAGGTCTAGCATTGTTCGAGGGGTCGCTGTATTGGTTGGCGGAAACCGGGGAGATAATAAAATACAAACTGTATGAAAGCTCTCGCAGGACCGAGACTATAAAGACCCATACATCCAATACAGACATGTTCGCAATCATGCAGATCTCCAGACAACCGCTAGGTAACGTTTAACACTTGTCATATACTGATTTAATGCCTTCACTTGCATTAGATAAATTAAATAAAGATTTGTGTTGTGTAGTATAAAGTTTTCTTGTACATTTCCAGTTTCCAACAAATGTGAGGATGTGAACTGTTCTCATATTTGTGTGCAAGTACAGAGTGGTCCACAATGTCTTTGTTCTGATGGACTACTGGTTCACATGGGAGACGCGTGTCCTGCAAAGGTATCTGTTGACACACCATGAAATGATATCCACTGATCTCATGTTTAACATGAGGCAGCGTTGTTTACTTGGTAAATGTTTGTTTCCAGCTCAACGTCACTAGAACAGCTTCATCAGAGTTGGAATCAACCCAAGAATCTTCTGGCAACACTGCTGTAACTGTGCTCGTAGTAATCTTGTTCATTGTGGCAATATTGCTGACTGGATATTATATCTACCAGCGGAGATTTCGCGGTGATGGACTAGATATGAGGTACTGTCATTAAATATGCAGTGTTGTACTTGATATAATTATTCTTGACGCGGCCTTTAATATTGGCCCACATTAAAATGTGGTTCACCTGCTAATAGGAGGGTTTAATTTTCATCTAGGCTTGTCAAAGTGACTATTCTATACATTGTTTTGCTTAAGTGTGCTTGAGTTTTGATTATGAGGGATCAGTATTTGGTGAATGTTATAAATAACATTTGACTCTCTTGGATTTTATCTGATCTAACAAAATATGAATTTAAAAAATATTGAGTTCTTGCTAAATATTTCAATATTAGCCATGATAAAGATAATTACTTTCACTGGGGGCAAACAAGTGAATTTTAGATTTGGTACTTTGGACATTGAAACAAATTGTTTAGTTTTGTAGACTGTTGATGAAACATTTCCAGAAAGTTTCAAAAGATAGAGTAAAATCGATAAAAGCATAGATAAAATGAAATGCCATTTGATTTAATTTCAGGTCAATTTACCTCTTATGGTGAACTTTAACACTAAAGATTGTACATTTCAGTTGGGATTTAAAATTCAGTTCAACTTGTTCTAGAAAATGAGATTAAAATTATCACACTCTATGATAACTTTTTGACTGAGCCTCAAATAGGTCTAATGACTACATTTGGATGCACCATTTGCTGAATTTCATGAGTTACCTAAAACTTATTTTAAAATCTTTTCAGCATCCATTTCCAAAACCGCGCTTTCGGACTTTCCAAAATCGTGGGCGACAGCACTCCAACATCACTACCCAAGACAGCCCTGAAACCTGGTCAACACGAATATACCAATCCTCTGGAGAGATCTTCTGTCTATGAAGTAAGAACAGGTTGCAGTTGGGGTTAAGCAGGTCCTCTTTAGGCTTCATAGCACAATTCCTTTTATTTAAACTGATTGGTTTTTTGTGCTTCTGGCTATGAGGGGCTTTTACCAGAATTGAAACTTTTCCTTTTGTTCTGTAAAATGGAGGCTACCTTAATTTGTGCACCTCTTAGTAAAGTGTAGCTTATATGGATGGTTTGTTGACCTTTTATTGTAATTCTAAGAGCTGGTAAATTATCTGTTGGTAATTCTGTCCTTTGTTACAGCAAAAAGATGGTAAGGTTGTGATTCTGGCAGGCGATGGGAAGCTAAGATCTCCTGTTGTGTTGAGATTACCAAGGACACAAACCAAGACAGCAGATGACTCTGACTCGGATCAACCCGATTGTATGACTGCTAAACTGCTGCCATAGGCTGACAAAATATTGGGGTATTTTGTATATATGAACTGTTTGATATCTAACCTTGATTACTGATTTTAAGTCGACTAAATGTTTAAATTTATAATGAATTGAAATTGTTTGTGTTAAAGTGAATGTATTTAAAATGTAAATAACAGAATTGTATATACTGCCTTATATTTAACAATGTTATGAATAAAGATTTGACTATATATAAACTATTTTTATTTTAAATTTAAATGCTAATGTCTTTAATGTAAATTATAAATACCTCGAAGTTTTGAAAGTAGAGCTTCCGCTATGATGGAAGTGTCTTGCATCTGGTTTTCCAAGTTTTATATGGTAAAATGCTTTACCTGGTTTGAATATCAGATTAAAATAGTTAATCTAAAAAATATTATTGCAGGTTCTCATTTAATAGAGCAGGTATATTTACTATCCTGTCTGAATATGATCTAACTACTGATTTTGTTAATGTTGCTGTGCAGTTTTTTAAAACGGCACCTTCTCATTGGCTGGCCAAGCGTTCATCTCTGAGGAGTGTAAAACTGAGAGCTATATTGAGATGAGACTTTCTCTAGTTTAAACCTGAATTTTATCATTGGTATAGGAAACATTAAACTGGTGGCATTTAGCTTGCTCCAATATTTTATGGATATCTTAACTTGGTCAGTAGATGACTGCCGAGCTAATGGTCCCAGGTTTTGTTCCCGGCAAGGCTGTAAATATATCGGTGAAGACTTAACAGCTGGCGACAAGATGAGTCTTGGTTAATACAATTATTATATAACATCTAGATCATATAAATCTTTTGTAGGGCCGAGCGATCTAGTTCCCTCTCCCATTCTTCCTTTTGACCTGTTATCCTAAGACTACAAATTGTTCTCGGTAATGTCTGTTCTCACTCTCTTGGCATGTGCCACACCTCTCCTGGTGGTTGCTTCCTGTACTGCTCTGATACCTTGAGCTCCCAGCATGCTCCTCATACTGAATCCCTGCAGGTAGTCCTGTCTACTAACCCACTTAAGAAGGTCTAAAAATAACAAGTCTTTATTCCTATATGAATTCTAACCCCTTGGTCACCACAATGAACCAGATGGCCAATGCACTACTTTGCTCGACTGTTTAATTTTGTAATCTTTATAACAAAAGCAGGCCTGGGACCTAAAGTCCTCTTTACTTGTGAACTAGTCATCCATCTATCATACTGGTTTCCAGCCTGTGGCCAGGTCATTTAAGTAAGATGCCTCCAACTTTCTATATTCTTTTCTCACTAGCACACATGCTATTGTATGCTCCTCCCATCTTTATCTCATGTACTCCCTGTACCCCCCACACTTTCATAATTTCATTCCAAATGTCCATGTTTCTGCTGCATATGTGAATATGGGTACAAAGTACGCCCATTACAGAACTTCCTTACACTGGGAGGGCACTTCTCCATATGCCATATAGGTACTGATGGGGTAGTGACGCCCAATACTGGAACCTATCGAATGGGTGTCACTTAGTCTCTCCTGCGCAATCCTAATCTCATGGCCAAGTGGTGTACCCCGAGATCTGAGTAACCTGGTGGAGGTTGGGTCAAACCCCAGTGGAAACAGGTCAGGTGCTAACGAGAGACTGGTAAGGGCCAAACCCAACAAGCTTGGAACAGAGTGAAAATGCTAGGGTTAGTGATGAGAGGAGCCTTTGTCAGCTCCCACAGCCTCGGTTAGGGAAGGTTACCACCAAGAGGAGCTCCACCTGAGGACCTGTAGGCCGCAGCCCCGCTACTCAGGTGTAAGCCACGACAGGCAGAGGTGGTCGAAACAAACCCATAGTAGGTAAACGTAGGAAAATGCCATTCAATTCTAACCTTACCAAACCCATACAAAATACCTTTCCACACCTTCCTTCAATTCTATCTTTTTTATATTTTGGTACAGTAGTACACTATAACTATTCTACTTGCTATAGTTACACTTTGTGTCTACTTTCTTAAAGACTTTTATTATACTTGACTCCTTTTAAGAATCACCCTATATTATACTTGACTCCTTTTAAGAATCACCCTATATTATACTTGACTCCTTTTAAGAATCACCCTATATTATACTTCACTCCTTTTAATTTTGTATAGAGGCAGATAATTGTTGGTCTGTTGATTTGCAAATAACTAAAAAACTTATGTGAAAATTATGTTATCTTGAGTATGTTAAAATCTCAAATTTATTACCAAACAAAGTAATATTGAGTACTATGCTGCTAATAGTTTTCAACTGCGGAGCGAGTCCAATGAGATTTGTTTCCCGGCAGAATGTGAGCCCGGAGAATACTCACCTCTGTATTACCTTTGAAAAGAATAAAACTACCCTTAGTCACGGTTGAATATATATGTTATTAATATGAAATTACCTGCTGTGTTATAGTTTTCAAAAGCGAATTTCCTTTTTAACAGAAACTTTTAAGTATATCGGAGAGAAATTTAATTAATAGTAAATTTATTAATGTTTGTGAAGTTGTGGTATGGGTGATGAAGATGATGTGATTGTGGTGGAGACATAAAGTTTTGCAAACCTAATGTTTCAGCGAGAAAGGTGTGTGGAGTGGTATTCAGAGACCACTGTAATAGAATGTGTGCGCTTAGCTCTAGTGTGGATATAGAGGCTGCCGGTGTGATGAGTAGATAACACTTATGATAACCTGAGTTGTGTTTTGAGAGGATGGACAGAGTAAAGCTGAGACATCGAGTGAAGCACACGAGGCAGAGCGAATGGAATGGAGTAAAGATGGAGAAGAGGTGAGGAAGGCACAGACTGTAAAGGATCTTGAAAGTGTGATTTAGATGAAGGGTGGAAGTTAGGAATGTGTGAACCTTTGGAATTTAAAATAGGAAACAGAATCTTATTAAGATTAAAAATTTTGAATGTTAATATTGGGAGATGCAGATTCAATTCGAAATGTTGAGTCTTAATTTGGATTTGATAGGTTTGGTTCAAAATTTATATATATAATTTATAATTGGTAAACAAATGAATACAACCAGTTGTGTGGTAAGAGTGGATAGAGCAATTAACTTGTTCAGGTCGTAAAGGAATGGTGAGGGGGATAGAATAGCTTGTATTTTAAATATTAATAAACTTGTCCTATTAATAAGACAATGGTGTGATATTTGACATTTCATATCGAGGTTAGGGCTATCGATTTAGTTAATAAACCTAAAATGTGTCTAAACTGTTTAACTACATTTTTAATGTATTTTATTGTATTGAATTCAGAAACTGAACAAAGTAAAACATTCAACACAGATTTGATTTGAAACATTTATAGTAAGCCTGAAATAAATTATTAGATTCAGATTTGAATATATTTTTAAATAAAATATTTTATCCAATTTATGACTGACTAGATTCAATATAATAAATTTTTGCAAGGAATTAGATTCACACTCAACACAAATTTTTCTTTAAGTAGGTGAAAGATTTGATTCGAGTCAGTTAGCCAAAATTTAGGATTGCACCAGCTTTGTGGGATTTAATAAGATGAAGGTATCACAGGTATTCTACAGGGGCCCAAAAGAACTGTCCTTAAAGTCAAAGGAAGTGCTATATAGTGCATTCTTGTGCACATAGTTACATACGCAACAGAAATATGGATGTAAGAAAGACCAGGAAAGTGAAAGTGAGGGGAGAAGAATGGTGGACGGACAGAGGAAGCTGCAGACAGTTGATAACGCTCACGAGTATTTATATTAATTAATCTTAGTGTTAAATTTGAGTGTGTTTTATCACTAGAGCCCAGATTTTTATGTTAAGTAACCAACAAAATATGTAAAAAAAATCGATTAAAATATTTAATAATGGAAAAATATATAACAGTGAACGAATAAACCTTCATCCGAAAGAAACATTAGTAGGAATGCAATCTGTGTGTGTGGCTGTTTGTCACATGAAATTCTTGGAAAATTCACTTGGTTGACAGCTTATGTTTTCTCGCTTCAATGTTTGCGGTACTTTGAAAATAAGTGAACGTCAGACCACTCAAAATTTTTTTAAATAAATTCCCTGAAATTCCTTGTTACACTTCCCCTAGAGACTTGACCTTTTTTCTTTTCAAAAGACCGACCTACATGCTGTATTATTGTGACAAACTTCAAATTACTTTTCATTGGTTGATTTTGGGTTGTTTTAGTCATTTGTTTTTTCTTTTGACCAAAGAACAATGGGAAAATATGCTAATCATATCCAAGAATTATTGTGTTTACAAACTAACACACCGCGCTAGAGATGTTCAGGCAACACTGAATTCTCTCCCCTTCACAACACAATAAACATTAAAATCTTTGTATACATTTCTTTATGAAAGTATAATTGGTCTGAAAACAATTTAAAAGTATTTTCCTCAAGTAAGATGTAAAAATAATAAAATTAAAAAACACAAAATATCTAATTTAATGTAATATCTTGGCAAATATGTAGAATTCATCAATGTAAGAATATGTAAAATTAAAACTGAAAATATAGTCCCAAACTATGTAATTTGTCGACATTTAGCTTTTCACATTTGTAACTAGCAGGATGAAAATATGTAATTACATAATAGTCCAGGCTCTAGTTATCACATGTTTATTAGTGTAGACAGTGCTGCTCTGGTGACTGTATTGAGCGATCCATCACTCGCCTGACTCGTTAGGGAAAATGAACAGAGGAGTGGCCACAATCAGTAATGGCGGCATGGAAGATCCACTCACAGAATCGATGCTGACCATAGACCATTTTAACTAATCACCAGTGAGCAACCATTAATACCATACAAAGATAATAAAAGTACAAATAAAAACCAGTAATTATTGCGTTATTTATATATTTAACCGAGTGTGTACAAAGTGTAGTCATAGTTGACATTGTTGCTCTCTCACAAATCTAACAACTAACAGATGTTCGCCTCTTATCTTCCTGTCGCCGAGGACTGTCATTGAAAAACCCAGTCGAGCAAGGATGTGTTCTATCTCCTCCAAACAGTTGTCCGATATTACGACGAGATAGAATACTCCTTGAGCAGACAACAGGTGTGGTAGGTCAAGAAATAGCCTGTCCATTACCTGCAACAAACACAAGCCTTATAAGTAGCGGTACCTTAAGACAACCAGACCCCACAACATATATTTAACACTGGATGTATGAATGTTATGTTGCGTTTTAACAAAATATTTTGACATTTTGTTACTCATCTTATTTTCTTCTTATCCCTCTCGTGTTTTCCACAATTCATATTCAATTTTAATTTTAAGATTGTAGGTGACCTGGTGGTCTAGCGGTAAGGTGTCAGACTTCTGTGCTGAGGATCCGGGGCTCAATCCTCGGTTCCGGCACAGATTTATCTGATTGCCAAACCCTTCCTTCACCTTCGACAAGATGTGTATTAATCTTAACTTGTGAATGTGTGGAATGCCAGGCCTCCACCCAGGGTGGCTACAAAACATATTTTACAAAATTCCCTGACTTTTCCAGGTTTTCCAGGCAACATTTTTCAATTTTCCCTGACTACTTTTTTCCAGTTTTAATGGTGGATGATGAGTTTTGTTTTATTAATTATTGATCACATATTAAAATAGTTTGTATCTTCTAAACATAAACAGTTTTTTCAGTTATTTTAAAAATTAAAATATTATTTTATTTAGGTATTATTAACTTTTATTTTAGTGTTTAGTGCGTAATTAATGGGATATTTAAAACATATTTTTAATTCCCTGACTTTTCTTTATTTTTAGTTAAATTCCCTGACATTTCCCTGTTTTCCCTGTCACCCTAAAATTCCCTGACTTTTCCAGGTTTTCCCTGTTTTCCCTGTTTGTAGCCACCATGTCCACCGTGGTTCGGATTCCACGTTAAACTGTAGGTCCTCCATTTCATCTCACAATCACCCTACCATTGCACATTAGCGCAAGTGTGTATAACCTGAACAGGTAGTAAGACGCGGTAATGATAATAGTAATAATAAGATTTTTATTCTTGAAATAGTGGCTCCAGCACACCTTTAATCACAAATTAATCATACTTACACTAATTAAAGGACAGAAGTGAAGGTAGATTTTAATAAAATGCACCAGCATTCACATGAGGAACAAGAATAAAGTTGTAAAAAACCATCCCCAGGTGAAAGATAAAGGATTTTTACTAACATAGTTAGAATTTCTGAAAGACATTGAGAGAAGATAGCCCACTTCGATGGTGGAATCGTGAACTGAGGATAGTTTTCAACTCTTCCTTCATTCAAATACAGGTACACTTGCTTCATATTCAGCCTTCCTCATCCCTAGCCCACTACGCGGCCTTACCTCTCTCCCCTTGACTCCCCCGGCCCAAGCCTGGGCCACTCCTGTCCCCTTCACCTCCTCAGAGTCGGTCACAACATACGGAGGGTTAAACACCAACAGGTCCACTGTCATTTGCTTCCTGATCCAAGACACCAAATCACCGTTAACCACATCAACAGAGACACCATTTCTGTGGCTGACACCTTGGGTGGCCTTGCAAGCCACTGTGTTTATATCGACTGCGAGATAGCTACTGCTTGAACCCAGAGTCTTAGCGAGAGCGGTTATAACCACTCCAGAGCCACTTCCTATCTCCATGCAGAGGGCAGGATTCAGTTGCTGGATGTACGGGAGATCCTCTTCAAGAGCGTCAAGCAACAAGAATGTATCTTCTGCAGGTTCATAAATGTGTTCATAGTCCACTGAGGTAAGGTGGGTGAAAAATGGGGTTTCCATTATGGGTAGATAAAAGCTATAACTAATATATTAAAACTAGTTATTAATTATTTAGCATGAAAATGACCCCAATTTCAAACACATATCGGTAGAAAGAAAGAGATGCATAACTTGCAGACAAATAAGGTGAACAGTAGCCCCTAATATTGAGCTCCTCAGAGATAAATATAACACTCGTAACAAACAAACAATGTTTAAGGTCTTTTCCTCAAACAATGACAGATGAATACAATGTCGACTGGAATGTAGAGGTGATTCAAACTGTCTCAAGGTACAAATTGTCGAGCACTCATCATTGGATGGACGTGTGCGACACTTCTAGCGGAGAACAGCTTGGCGACGGTTCTAATAATGTTTTCCGACGAGCACTCTCTCTTGCTATCATTTGATGAACCTTGTTCAACCGTTCCTGCAGAGCAAACAGACGCTAAATACTCACACAGTTCAAACAAATCCATAACCTAGTCACATACGCTGGAAGCAACGCGAGGTAGCTGCACTGCATGTTGGGATAATAGATGAAATTATCAGATTTACTACTGTGCAACTAAACATTTTTCTTATCTTAGAGCATAAAATTAAATAAGCAAAATATAATAGTTTTCCAAGAATAAAACAACTAACAAAAAATATTCAAATTTTCTTTTGGCCATGAGGTTAATTCAAGTATTGGAAAATTCGCTATGAATTGGCCCCTAACTAAGATAGCTATTAAATTAATCTAAGGTTCTTGAAAACAGACAGACGTCAAGTTACCTGTGCAGTTTGTAGAATATTACTGTTCTTGAAAACAGACAGATGTCAAGTTACCTGTGCAGTTTGTAGAATATTACTGACAACAGTTATTTTCAGTTTAGCATTCAACAACTTCCTCACATACAAGTCCAACTCCAGAGGGCACTGCTGAACTTCCGATATCTTCTTTAGTTCATCTGATAGACTTTCAATTTGCTGTTTCAGTTCCACTTGACTTATTCTGCAACAAACAACTTAAGGTAGAAATGAAAAAAGCGTGTGCATCTGGAACTGGAACTGGAAGGACATGATTTTGACCATACGGAGCTACCAAGTGTATTTCTCTGAGACCATTGCGAACCCACGATAGTTAACTAGCAGTCAAATTCTAGTTTTTAAATTATTGTTTTCACAGTAGTGGTAGGTAAAATTGAGGGAAAATGTACACTCATTTGAATGGTGGAAGAAGGGAGAACCATTTAGATATATAACCCCCCCCGCTTCCCAGTACACCTGGACATAGTTCAAATCCTGACTTCGTTCAGCAGGGTGACAAGCCGTCCTTTCCCGGATACATCCTACATTTCAACCCCCTGTCTGATATCCAGGAGGAATTTTCAAAATTCAAAAATGTGTTCCATTTTGACCAAAAAAAATAATTGTAATTTTATGGTGTTATTTTCTCTCAAAATGACCTTGCATTTAGAAACCCATTCGGTAAGTGGGTAAATATTTTGAGAGGGTGAATGTCGATGTAGTAAAAGATAATCAACAAGCCAAAGAGGGATTTTGCTAGCAGCGTCACAATACATGAAATACGGCTCAACCCCAGGTTGGAAACTGCTGTTTAAATGTTCTTGGTAACTTATAATTAGCTTCAGTCACAGACAAGGTATACACCAGATCCACAGCCTCCAGGTTAAGTCCTTTAACATAGGGCTCCCTATATGCAATCGCGAATGACATCGCTACCAAGCAGGCATTTTTAAAAACAGGTCACTTTAAAGATAGTTTTACTAGAGGCCAGACAAAAATTGCCTTCTAGTGTCAATAAATTAGTTTTCACCTAGATATATTTGAGAAGTTCGAATCTATTGTGACATTGTTTCTTATAATCAGAGTTGCTAACTGTACTGTAATTTCCCACTTTCCACAATCAAACAATCTAATATTATAGGAAATTGATTATTGTTACAGAGGAACCTAATCAATCTCCTACAATGCACTTTAGAAATAAGAATCTATATTCAGAATTACTCCCTGAGAAACTTTGATCAGCATCCTGATGGAGTAAAAATAAAATTATAATTAGGGGCAATTGATTTTGAATCAATTCCAAACCTCCTCACTAGTATTGCCACTTGTAGGTCAAGCTTGTTTTTATTTTGATAGGCTACAATTAAGTCTAGGAACTAGAAGTATCCTGGCGGGCAAAAAAATTGTCCATTCCAGGTTTAATATCATTTGAGACTAGTGTAGCATGTCACCTAAATCAAAATGACATCTACAAACTGTAATCTGCATAAAATGCTAAACTACAATAAGGGAATCAGAAGAAGACAATTAATACTGATAGATTCAGCAATAATATCGTTTGGATTCTATTTACATTACGTGGATGTTCCCGGATATGATCACCATGCTTTCACCAACTGTTCTGCTAGCATGGCGGAAGCAAAGATGGGGCAGTTTCAACGCACGTCTAACCTCTTGACCTCAACATTGAAGAAAGACCAGACGGTCGTTATTTTGTCGGAGCAAAGCCGCGAGCGACGACCACTACGCCCCTATCAGACTTTTTTGGCAACTCTTTCTCCACCGTTCCAAAACCCCCTCCTTTTCCCTCCCTATTCCCTTGTTTACTTGCCCAATTTTCTAGTCAAGAAAAGAGTATATAACGGGGGACTCCTAGGTTCACAGATTGTAGTTCATCACTTGGATATCTTCGAAGAAGGAAACTCTGCTCCAGCACCTGTAGAAGATACTGCTGACCATGACGGTTAGGTCGTTGGTGCCACCGCCTCGACGCCGAGGGAATCCCGTCTATTGATCCAAGTATTCAGTTATTTTTCAAGATCTTCAGACTTGTTGAGTTAGTCCATATGACTATGTATGTTTTTGTTAGTCAAAGTGGCTATGATATTAGTCCCATGTCCATCAGACGTGTTTGCTTTAGTCAAGATGATTGTTTCCCTTATTAGTCCTTCAGACGCTATGTTTTAGTCAGAGTGACTAAGTTTAGTTTTTGTGTATAGCTGACTTAAATTTCCTGTTAGTCAGAAATTTTGACTACATATTTTTCCTTTATCCTCATGATATAGCTTAGATACAGGAGCCTTGAGCTCTATATGTAATAAGTCGATAAGACTTCACGATACCACATGACACCGTGGATGTCAAGCTCATATGTTCAAATTTTTGCAGGTTGTCTAACGCCTTTACATGAGGACCTAGTTAGGTCAGTATCTCACAGCACTCTAGTTGGCATCTCTTATTCTGTGTTATTATTTTGGGTGCGCAAAGTGCGGAACACGGCTAAGTTTGTATGGTGGCCCGCACAGATAGTATTTTCTTTTGCCCTTTGGTTGGCGCTTCTTATGATTTAGTATTTAATGTTGGTGTATACTAAACTTGATGTTCACCCCAGGCAGTGGGTAGTGACATAAATGTACTATTGAATGCTCTGGCAATTCCCACAGGGAAAGGACCGGCCATATTACTATTTAGTGTAAACACCTGGTTGCCTTTTAGCCATTTACTAATGTAATGGACAGTCCGTCCTCTTACAATATCTGAAACAGTTCTTTATTACAAGCCAAGCCAGCTAGCTAGAACGAGCTTAGGTTAATAACTCTAAAATTATAGGATCTGTTGTCACATCTTTATTTGTGTATAATTCAACATATTTTCTGTTTAGACCCTTCTGGAGGAAGTCAGGCGCTAGCCCAGCTGTGTTGGAATCCAATACTCTGTATACGTAACATCCTTTTGACTGTTGCCATGTCGTCTTGGACATGTATTCTCCCGAGCCACGGGAAGTTCCTATAACTTTGGAGTTGTTAAACCCTATCTTATTTGCCATTTTAAAACATAATATTGTTCATCTAAGAGTTACTAATTTTCCTTTGCCTATTCAACGGACTTCAACCACTGTTATTATTCTTTGGTCCAACTTTCTATTTTCTTTTACCAATTGTAACCCAATATTAACTTTTATGTTATTGTATAATAAATCTATTTTTGTTACCTATTAAATTTTTTCACTGTTATATAATATGTACCTATTTCACACTTATAAAATGTTCTCACTATCTACTATCCCGGGTGACTAGCGAGATTGCAGCCTTAACCACAGTCTGGCTTGCCAAGATACGATTACTTGCCTAATTTTGTCATCTTTTCACTCGGTTAAGTGCACAAAGATTACATTTCAATAGGCACAATTTATAGCTCAAAGGTTGGTAGGATTGAACTGATATACAATTAATTAATTTAGCAACGCGTCTTACTACCCGTTCGGGTTATACGCTTAAGTACTAATTACGCTAATGGGTTAGGAATTGGGAAGGTTGAATTTAGGGGAAGTGAACCCGCATTTGCGTGGAGGGAGAGTGGAAAACCATTTATGAAAAAACACCCCCAGTTCACCCGACGGAGATTCGAACCTCAATCTCCCCGTCCTCGGCAGTCGAGCTCAACACGACTAGCGCGCGTTAGCTAACTACGCCACCGAGGCGGGTAACTGATAAACAAATTACAAATGCTTTGCCTTGTTTAATATTTATCACCTTACATAAATATTTAATGTTTTTTTGAATCAAATGAATTTAAATACAAATAAGGTAAAAGTGTCGCCATAAACACATTAGCTATATTTTACTACAGTCAATATGTTTTCTCCAACGGAGGTGACAATTTTGAATGGCTACAGAGAAGATATCAGTGGACTTATTAATTTACCTTGTAGCACGGACTCTCTCATCTAATTGATCAATTGTGGATTTTAATAAACACATTAAACCTTCAGCTAATGTGTCTCTAGTTGGATTCTCTCCAAAGTCTTCAGTTTTATCATCAATTGATGTTGTTGTACTCTCAGTATCAAGGTCCATTCTGGTAAATGTGTACGCCAAATGTAGCCAACATTTCAAAACTACAAACCAGATTGTGTGCAAATCCGTGTCTAAAATATAAACGGCACAGATCAATTTACTCACGAAAGCTCTGTAAAGTCAATGTTAAATTTGCTGTAACATGTTTTCCACATTTATGCTGCTATCTAAAAAGGTCGCCAGTACTTCCATGGGCTATAGTAACGCTCTCGATGGCTCAGTAGGGATTTTATTTGCTTGAATTTTATTAGTACTTTTATTATTATATTTATATTATTACGTTTACTATTTTTTACCAAAATATGCTCAGCTGTTATTAGATTCTATTTCACTTAAACAATTTTTCAGACAAATGTGAAATACAGGGAGTTTTAACAAAGTAAAATTATACAGGCACAAAATCTTTCTATATTTCCAAAAACATGTTTTCATATTGTGTAATAAACTATAAAAAAAAACTCATAATTTTACAACAGTGTAAAAACAACCATCAACTCTTTCACATTTGACATAAAGATAGAATTTTATAAAACTCTCTCTACTTTATTCTCTACCATTTAATAATCTTATACTCTGCATAATTAAATATTAACACATTAAGTTAGTACGTACGGCTTATTATACTAAACCTTGACAGGTTCTGGGCCCAGTAGTGCTGATCAATGTGTTAGTGAATAAAGTACAATGTTAAAATGATTTGCAGCACGTTGTGAACGGACACTAAAACGCCGGCACGCGAGACACACCATTTTTTGATGCAGTCTTTTTTTCTTTGTGAGTGCTCGGAGAATTTCACGGTAGCGTATTTGTTTTTTGTGAAAAGAGCATAAAGGTTACTTACAAAGATGTATAAAGTCAAGAATTTCCACATTGAGAAATTTGATGGTAATAATTTCCAACTGTGGAAATATCAAATGGAAATAATATTGCGTGTGGAGAAAATTATGGATATCATAAATGGCAAGAAGGAAAAACCAGCAACAACTGAAGTTAAGGATGTTAAGACATGGAACGACGGGAACGAAAAAGGAATGTTGATAATTTCAACGGGACTTTAGTATAGTCAGTTACAAACAGTCATTGCATGCGAAACGGTGGCTCAGATGTGGAATCGCTTCAAGAACGTTCAAGAACAACGTAGCTCTGTAAATAAGTCTCAAGCAGCAGTTCTTCAGCTATATGATGAATCAAAACGATAATATTGCTAAGCATATAAGTACGATCGAGTCAATGTCGCTGTCACTAGCGGACGTTGGAGAAGCGGTTTTCGACGTGGACAAAATTGCAAAAACACTCGATTGTTTGCCAAGTAGCTTCAGTGCGCTCATAAGTGCGTGGGACTCGTACGCCGAGGTAATGCAGACATTTGAGAACCTAACCTCTCGACTTTCCAGAGAAGAAAAGCGGCTCATGCAGAACGGTGATGTCACTACAGTGTTTGCAGCGCTGAACGTTCAGAAAAATTACAAAAGTATGAAAAGTCAAACGTCCCACAATGACGAGAAGAAAGAAAATCACAGAAAACTTAGTGGTAAGAAGAATATGAAATGTTTTTACTGTGGTTGGGTGGGTCATATAAAAAAACAGTGCCGCAACTGTCTAGCGAATAATAGTGATCGAAGTAAGTAGGATGAGTGGAAGCATGTTGCTTTAAGTGCTGAATACAAAAATATTATGCTTCTGGATGTGAAACTGTGTGGCTGGCGTACAGTGCTGCGTCGAAACATATGACTTACCATAAGGAGTGGTTTTTTGTGCTAAATCCAATAGATAATTTGAGTGTTGTACGTATTGGGGATAATTCGTACGTTGAAGCGGAAGGTATCGGCTTCGTAGAAGTGTTAGCACTTGTAAATGGACAGTGGGAGCTTCGCACACTTTAAAATACTTTGTATGTTCCGAAACTTAAGAAAAATCAATTTCTAGTAGGAGCAGTGACTAGTAAACAGTTCAAAGTGATTTTTGATGAAAGAAAAATCAAAGTACAGATTTCAGCACAGAATCTAGTTGTTGTAACTGGAATAAAAATGTTTAACCAATGTTACCAGATGCTTTTCAAGAATAAAACTGTTGAGCAAACCAATTCAGCAAAGGATTCAGTGAAACTATGGCATGAACAACTGGGACATCCAGAAATCAATAGCTTCAAGACCATGGCAAGTCAGGGACTACTACCAGGGTTAAAGGTGAACAACATAGACAAGCTGTTTTGTGAATCATGTAAATTTGGCAAGACACATCGACTGCCGTTTTATGAAAATCTTAATCTTCGTGCAAGTAACCCTGGTGAGCTTATATACACAGATATGTGGGAAAATGCTGGTTACGTCGCTGGGAGGAGCCAATTATTTCTTGCTATTTAAGGACGACTGCACGTCATATAGTTTTGTTTATTTTATTAAGTAAAAAAGTGATGTTTTTGATACGTTAATACAATTCCAGCAGATGATAGAAACGCAGACTGGAAACAAAATAAAAGTATTTAAGAGTGATAATGGTCGCGAGTTTGTGAACGAAAAATTTACAGAGCATTTTAAGAAAACCAGGACTATCTGCGAGAGAACTGCTCCATATTGTGCGGAACAGAATGGGCGTATCAAGCGGGAACATTGATCCATTGTGGAATGCGCTAGGACAATGCTGATTGATGCAGAACTTCCGGAGGAACTGTGGGCTGAGGCAGTAAATCTCAGTGTTTACATTTTAAATCGGCGGCCAAGCAAAGTAAACAATAACGTGACACCGTTCGAGAAGTTTACTGGAAAAAAGGTAACTTTGAAGCATATGCGTAAATTTGGAGCAGATGCTTATGAGCATATATCCAAGCAAGGCCATACTAAATTTGAAAGCAAGTGTTAAGAAGGCCATTTTTATTGGCTATGACGGTAATAGTACTAACTACAGATTGTATCATCCAAGTAGTAGAAAAGTCACCGTAGCTCGGGAAGTAAAATGTAATGAAGAAATTAGTAAAGGTGGTGTAATTAACGATCCAGAATTTTTTCATTCATAGTTTAACTTCACAGAACGGGAATCAAAAGAGGTCAAGGAAAGGGTTATCATATCTGAGAAGAATGCCAAACAAGAAGGTAAGCCTGTACAAGACAAGAGAGATACAGGGCCAACACTTCGTAAAAGAGCTACTCTAAGGCCACCAAAAGATTTGATGGTTGTCAAGTATCAATTGAAACAGCATATGCAGCAATTTATTAGGAGCCTCAAACATGCCAGGAAGCAGTTACTGACACGTATTGTAAGGAATGGGTTGCTGCTATGGAGGAAGTGAATATGTCTTTAATTATTCAAGAAACTTGGACCTTGACAAATCTACCTTCAAATCGACAAGCTATAGGCTGCACGTGGGTATATAAGATAAAAAGAAGAACAGATGGGAGTATTGAGCGCTTCAAAGCACGGTTGTGTGCTAAAGGATATTCACAAAAGGCAGGCATCGATTATAGGGAAACATTTTCAACCGTAATCAGGTATGATTCGATCAGAATACTTCTTGCACTTGCAACAATTTATGACATGGAAATGATACAGTTTGACATAAAAACTGCGTTTCTATATGGCGAATTGCTTGAAGAATTGTTTATGAAACAGCCAGAAGGTTTCGAGAAGAGTGATCCAAACATGGTCTGCAAGTTGAGGAATAGTTTGAATGGACTAAAGCAGTCTCCACGTTGTTGGAGTAAGAAATTCCTGCAATTTTTAAAAATAATTTTAATTCAAGCCTTTGGAATCAGATCAATGTGTCTTTAGAGCAACGATTGATAACTTTGAAGTTTGGCTTGCATTATGTGTGGACGATGAAATGCTAATAAGTACTTGCTCGGAAATTTTGGCACCTGTGATAATCGAGCTTAAGGCACAGTTCGAGATGAAAAAAGAAGACTGCAATTATTTTGTTGGAATTGAGATTAAAAGGAACAGAAAAAAAAAGAAAATGTTTTTAAGTCAACAAATATAGCTTGAAAGAGTACTGAACAAGTTCTCTATGCAAGATTGCAAATCCCAAGTAGTACCCGCTGATCCAAATCTGGTTTTACATAGTAATGATGGGAAATCTAATAAGGTTCTCGATGTACCTTATCGAGAGGCAATTGGAAGCTTGATGTTTCTTGCTATAGTGGCACGTCCAGATATTGCATTCGCAGTTGATCAAGAAAGTCAATTTTTAAATGAGCCACAATACTTTTATTGGACAGCAGCTAAGAAGATAAGGCGATATCTAGCTGGGACTAGGAGCTATGGTATTTGCTACCAAGTAAATAAACCTGAGTTAATTGTATATTCAGATGCTGACTATACTGGGGATAAAACTACAAGACAATCTACAACGGTATATATCAGTTTTTTAGCAGAAGCCCCAGTCACCCGGTCATCTCATCGACAAGGCTGTGTCAGTAGGTCAACTACAGAAGCTGAATATATAGCAGCATTTTCAACAGCTCAAGAAAGTGTGTGGCTAAGAATGATGCTCGCGTAACTTGATCTGACTTCCAGTGAGCCTACCACACTCTTCGTGGACAAACACAGTGCAATTAGGTTGGCTAAGAATTGTGAGCATCACAAAATGACCAAACACATAGATGTTAAGTAGCATTACACTCGCAAGTGTGTAGAAAACAATGCTATAGTTGTCTGATATGTGCGTTCTGAGAGCCAATTAGCAGATTTTTTAAAAACTAAGGCCTTGCCACAAAAGAAATGTTGTATGAATCGTAAAACTGTGTCAATTAGGGATATCAATGAACAAAGAGTGGGAGTATTGAATTTATGACTCGAGTAGTCCAGTTACTTTGTTCATCTCAAGAACTATCTAGTACGTCATTTCCGCCTTTTTCATTCTTGTACATGACGTCAGTGAGATTACAACGTAGCCTACTTTATTCTGTACCATTTAATAATGTTATACTCCGCATAGTTAACTATTAACACATTTATGTTAGAACGTACGGTTTATTATACTAAACCTTAACAATAACACCCATAAAAAACAATTTTCTTCACTACATCTTTAAAATCTTAATTTAACACAACTGATTTAAATAGGAAAGTGTAAATAAAAATAAGACTGTTACGAACTATTTTTATTGATTCCATAAAACTAAACTTACACAGTGTTTACCAAAGTAAACACTAAAGTTTTGCAAACCCAAACAAATGTACGCTATATTCTTATTGAAAAATAACAATTAAATATGTATTTATCTGGCATAAACAAGATATAAATATTAAACATGCTATATACATATTTTAGTTTAATGATTCAATAAAAGAAATAGAATAGTATCAACACAAAATATACAAGAACCGGATGGATGTAAAATTTAGGAGGTTTTCCTACTAATATTAGTGAAGGACTGAAAACACCAACAAATACCCTTGTTTAACCCTCGGAAGTTCATCAAGCATGTTTCAACATTTAAAAAAACACCCCGTCCTATGGGGAGATGTCTTAGAAAGAAACTTGCAGAACTGATGTTAACAAGCACTTATTAAATAATTACTAATTGCTAGGCTGTTAAGCTAATTTTCAAGGGTGACTACTAGTTTTGTAACGGTCAAATCTACTCAGCCCAATACTACCCGTTCTTGTAGCGAATTTCCTCTGCTCAAAACAGAATATAAATATGGTTTCCTAAAATTATATATATTTATGCTGGTCCATTAATATATAATTTCCTATATGTTACATACCTCGCCTCGGATATTTCGGGGTGCATGAACGGCGCCGTCAGATGGGCTCACCGCTCTCATGGTTCTTCTTACACTGCACTTGACTCTTTGATGCTACAATATCAACTGGTGGAGGCGGGCGTTTCGTCCGTCTGTCAGAGCCTTAGTTGGCGTGGATGACGTCACCGGCCCAAGTTAGAGGGATGGCTTCCCCCTCCTTCTTCCATTCCCACGATGCTCTTCGTCAGCCGCTATAAAACTCCACGGCTCGCCAGAGAGGATTGTTCGTTCTTTGTTCTACGCCTGCACGGATATTGTGACTCTCTGACGTCTATTTACCGAACCAGCGCCTCAGCACCTCTGGACTTGACGATGTTGCCGCGGGACCGACCAGATAGTCGGAATATGTAGGGTACCAATTCTATTATTGGTCTCCGTGAAGAATAGGCGGCCCAGTTGCCTGATAGCTGGTTTAGGAGGTATTTGGGTATCCCCGAGGGGAATTTCTAATATCGCCTGACATGATTTAGGTTATTTCTAACGACTGGATGGCTAGGCTACCATATTGTAGGGCCTTTTATGTATGTTTGTTTTCTGCGTGGTCCTTAAGACCCGCATTTCAAGGTGGGAATGTTCCCACACACTAGCCCGCTAGACCATGTATAGTCGGCGGTGCGTTTAGAAGGGGAAGGGGCTCTTCAGTCAGTTCTAGGCTAGGCAGTCTTACCTAATTAGGTAGTTTGTTTATGTTGATTATACGTATCACGTTTGTTTCTCAACCAGTGGAACTCTCTGTCCGTCAGGCATGGCACGTGTTTGATAGTTCGCTTGTTATTATGTGGCACATTTGGCTCTCAACCAGTGGAACTTTCTGCCCATCAGGCATGGCACTGTTTGATAGTTTGTTTATGTTGATTTTATGTACCACATTTGGTTCTCAACCAATGGAACTTTCTGCCCGTCAGGCATGACACGTGTTCGATAGTTTGTTTATATAAGTATTATATACCACTTTTGGTTTTCAACCAGTGGAACACTTTGCCCGTCAGGCATGGAACGTGTCTGATAGTTTATTTATATCGATAATATGTACCACCTTTAGGTACTCTATTCATGGGTTAGTACGCCCGTCTGTCTTAGGCTCATTGGCCCAGCACCGGCACCCTTCAACCAGGCCTTGAACACTGAATCGCAACTTACCCTATGCTAAGCAATTATTATTATTATTATTATTATTATTATTATTATTATTATTATTATTATTAGCACCGCGTCTTACTACCCGTTCGGGTTATACGCACTTACGCTAATGTGCAATGGTAGGGTGATTGTGAGATGAAATGGAGGACCTAAAGTTTAACGTGGAATCCGAACCACGGTGGATGCCTGGCATTCCTCACATTCACAAGTTGTGATTAATACACATCTTGTCAGAGGTGAAGGAAGGGTTTGGTAATCAGATAAATCTGTGCCGGGACCAAGGAATGAACCCCAGACCCCCAGAACAGAAGTCTGACACCTTACCCCTAGACCACCAGGTCACCAAGCAATTATTACATAATTGGGGCTTCACCCGGCTTTCTAATTTGCAGGTGCTTCACGCCACAATTTTGTCTAATGATTAAGTCAAAATATATGTCTCCTAATAACCCTTCTGGAAATCTTCACCCGTACTACTTGTGGACTGTGTGATGGAATATTGGACTGTGTTCTGTAGCTGCTGATTGTATATACCTTGCTTGGTTACCATTAAACTGATTTGTTATTTTAATGTTATTTGTTTGCTAAATATTCTGTCATGTCTTTTAACCTTGTATAAGACTCGGCCGTCTCTGGATGAGACTAGGGCGGTCGTGTCAGTTTTAAGCATGGGTCAAATTTAACTTACTATCAAGTTATAACTATAGTTGTGGCTCCACATTTCTATAATTTATTTATCTCTTTGCTTACTTTTATTTTAAACTAAAGTTACCCAAAAGTCGAGGTTAGGATACACAATGGAGTTGAGAAATATATTAACTTTTAATCAATTTTATTGTTTACAAATTGTCAGTAAAGCATGCTAATAATTATAACCAATAGCTTACAATCAACTTTGCATAAATGTCATTTGTGATAATTTAAATATGTATAACTAGTAGATTGTTTAGGACTTAATATTTCCCTTTTTCGTAGAATCGCCCACAAGCATATAACCTAAATGATCATTTGAACGTAAGACTTCTATAACAAAGTTTATCATTCGAAAAAAAGTAATTATGTTTCTAGCGACCTTGTTTCATAAGAGTTATCGAACATTAAATATAATATAAGGTTTCTGAAAGCAATATACAAGCCAAGAGCGAACTTCAAATATATTGTAATTAGTAATAATTCCTTCAAGTGGAAACGTTACGGTCGCGCGTTGGGTGCCAATTGAAACGTTCTTGAATTGATTGTGAGATAATTTGTATTTATAGCCCCGTGATCGAGTGCCAATTTTGATGATACGGAATTATTATTATGCCCCACGTTTGCTTGGGGTGCCGGTTAAAGTTATACCGTTTAGTCAGCTGATAATTGCGCCGTGATCGAGCACTAATTAGCGGTACAGAATTTTTGTGAGATAATTTAATTAAATAAATAAAACCTTTAATATTGCACACGATTTATTTAGATCATGGCACTGGTTTATTATAACGTTCTGTAGATTTATGTCGCTGGCACTGTTAATATTTTACTCTGTTGAGTTACATTACTACTATTTTTCCTACCGGCACTGTGTAGATTTATGTGACTACTCTATATATTCCGTACGGCTGTTGCCCGACTAAGAATATCCAAATTGACAGAATCGTCAATCTAAGTCATCCTAGAAAGGGCTGATTTTGCTTTGTGAGTTATAGGCAGCAGTCACTAGCCCTTATCCTCATGGTATGAGGGTGAAACAATGAATGAGTGAAACCTTGAATGATTCTGTAATAAAATACAGTAATATAAATTAGAATCCTGTGAATGTAATAGTTGTGATTATGAGTGATGTTGCTGTGTCTTAGGTGTTTGGAATGATTTAAAAAAAAATTGGGATAAGGTGGTTGGTATAGTAGGAGTGATCGCTTGTGGGTGATGCGTAACGTGATTGATGAGTTTCTTGGAATGTGTAGGATTTTTTTTTCTTAAGGATGGGAATATGGTTTGGCAGGATTTTCTTTTCTTAGGATTTGGAACTAATGGGTCCGCCCTTTCCCCCCATATACACAGGTGCAGCAAACTCATGGATTGACGTGAAGGACAGACCTGCTTACCTAGGGGTTCCGGTGGTGACAAAGGTTGTTGATGTGATATGATGGGAGTTTAGAGTGTGGTGGTATTTAAGGAATTTGGAAGGGTGGGATTAAGAAGGTAGTCTGCGTCCACCTTGCTTTCTGGCATAGTGACTTTTTTTATTATAAGTTTGTGATGTCATTTAACTAATTTTTTTTTCCTTTAGTAAGGAATTTTCCTTTCTAGTTTTTTTTTTGTTTTATAAATTTTTATTTTTGTGAGATAATTTAATTAAATAAATAAAACCTTTAATATTGCACACGATTTATTTAGATCATGGCACTGGTTTATTATAACGTTCTGTAGATTTATGTCGCTGGCACTGTTAATATTTTACTCTGTTGAGTTACATTACTACTATTTTTCCTACCGGCACTGTGTAGATTTATGTGACTACTCTATATATTCCGTACGGCTGTTGCCCGACTAAGAATATCCAAATTGACAGAATCGTCAATCTAAGTCATCCTAGAAAGGGCTGATTTTGCTTTGTGAGTTATAGGCAGCAGTCACTAGCCCTTATCCTCATGGTATGAGGGTGAAACAATGAATGAGTGAAACCTTGAATGATTCTGTAATAAAATACAGTAATATAAATTAGAATCCTGTGAATGTAATAGTTGTGATTATGAGTGATGTTGCTGTGTCTTAGGTGTTTGGAATGATTTAAAAAAAAATTGGGATAAGGTGGTTGGTATAGTAGGAGTGATCGCTTGTGGGTGATGCGTAACGTGATTGATGAGTTTCTTGGAATGTGTAGGATTTTTTTTTCTTAAGGATGGGAATATGGTTTGGCAGGATTTTCTTTTCTTAGGATTTGGAACTAATGGGTCCGCCCTTTCCCCCCATATACACAGGTGCAGCAAACTCATGGATTGACGTGAAGGACAGACCTGCTTACCTAGGGGTTCCGGTGGTGACAAAGGTTGTTGATGTGATATGATGGGAGTTTAGAGTGTGGTGGTATTTAAGGAATTTGGAAGGGTGGGATTAAGAAGGTAGTCTGCGTCCACCTTGCTTTCTGGCATAGTGACTTTTTTTATTATAAGTTTGTGATGTCATTTAACTAATTTTTTTTTCCTTTAGTAAGGAATTTTCCTTTCTAGTTTTTTTTTTGTTTTATAAATTTTTAATACATTTTTTTAAAAATGTTTTTTGTTGTTGTCACTATGCCAGTCTGGGCCTTTTGTGTTTCCTGTGATCGTCTGGGTCGTAGCATCCTTGTGATCTCATGATTGTGTTTGTGTGTGTCACTTTATTCGTAGAACCTCTCGTGTCTATTTTTGACGACTGTTCTGGTGTAATAGTTTGTCCCGGCGATCGTTCTAAGGATTTTATTTTGAGTCGTCTGCAATTTTTTAAGTAAGTGTGCTGATGCGTAGCTCCAGGCTACTCAATTGTATAGTATTATCGGCTGAATGACCGCTCTGTATATAATTAATTCTGTGTGCTCTGTTAGCTGGTTACCTTTTAGTAGTGAATATAGTTGCACGAATCGGCCTATCGCTTTTTTGTTTGTTTGTTTTATGTGTTTTCTCCATGTTAACCTCTTATCTATTGTTATGCCTAAATACTTAACGTATGTCTGTATGAGTATTTTTGTGTTAAATAAGGTGAAAGGAGCTGGTGGATTTTGCAGCCTTTTATATATTATTAGTACTGCTGATTTGTCTGGGTTTACTTTTATTCTCCATTTAGTGAACCATTCCTGTAGTGTTACTAGGTATCTTTGAATTACTAAGCTCGCGAAATTTATGTTTCTCTTTTGTGCGTAGATCATGGTGTCGTCTCCAAACTGTCTAAATTTGACTCAAGATCTACGCAAGGATGTTACCCTATTTCTTAGTAATATGAAGCTTTGTTTATAAACTAAGTTAGCTTTAGATTTTTTCATTTTGTGATGTAATTTGTCTCGAGTGAATAACAGATTCAAAAGTTCGTTTGCAAATCAATTTTCCATGTATTGCTCCAATCTTTAGTGTATGATCTTTAACATGATTTTGCTGGCCTGTGAGATTAAAGTTGAATTCACAAGTACGCTTAAATTTGAAAGCAGTACAGTGACTCCGCACCTCTTAGTGGTGCAGCTGTTCATACATCTGCGGAAAGTTGGGAATCTCTGTTTACCCATGACGCTGTGAAACGTCAACCATAAAAACGGAAATATTACCATCAGTGCAAGCTACTGTATTTAAAATAAAATGAGATGTTTTACTTACTGCCTGGGTTTGATTTTGTCATCGATAAACCTTATGGATTTCAATAAAGTGACGTTTTTAAATCATCACTTTTGAGATACGCCATCGTAATACTGTGCCGTGTTTATAAATAAGGCATGTTTGAAAGTTTGCGCATGCGCTGATCGGGTCTTCTTAGCGGGCTTTCTGTAAAAGCGCTGAAAAAGTTGAAATTATTTCTACTCGAGCAGTGCGGGTTACACTGGCCACATGGACTTCTTGTGATTGGATTAGAGCTGTAACGTGACCAAATATCAACTCTCTTTTTACAGTGAACGCATGGAACCACAGTAATGTTATTGTTCTATAATAAATGGCGCAATATCTACTGTCCCCGTTTTTTGTTTGCATAATTATATTAAGCACTAGTATAGGCACATTATTTAGCCGTTGATGGTGCTATTGAGAATGCATGAAGCACCTTTGTGTTAAATCTTTAAGCCTGAAAGTGATATGGTTACTAATTAATAAAGCTTCAGAAACATGTCAGATAGTGCACAAATGTGTACAAAGTTTAGTTTGAGCTACAAAATCAAATGCATTTAAATTTATATTTTTATTTTCATAGTTCTTAGCTTTACTCACCTTTAAGAAAGAGTCAGGATTCATTAAAATACAAAATCAATAATAAATGCTGTTTGAAGAGAGTTTTAGTGGAAAAATGTTAAACAATGACAGCAACAAATCATTTTAATATCAATATAAAAAAAGATAGTTAAAATTAACCACTTTAACACCTATTGTGTTATTTAATTAAACTAGATATGCAAAATTAAAATAGATGTAAAATAAAGAAAGGTTTTCATTAACGGAAACTTTTTTTTGATGTTAAGAATAAAATAGCTAAAGCTATTAAATAATATGTTTTAGTACGGATTTAGCCGCATCTAGATAATTTATCATATTCTGAAAATTGAAAAATGACATCTGGATACGGGAATCGAACCTGGGACCTTTGTATTAGTACGCCAATGCTCTACCACTGAGATATCCAGGAATCATCCCGTGCTCGGGGTTCATAAAAATTAGCGAACGATGTCGGAACGCCTCAGTGCCTTGCATGTGTGTAGGCGAGAAAGAGATACCCGAAAGTTTCATCTCTCTCTTACACAATGGTGTGCAGACGACAGCTTTGAAAGTTTTAGCCGTAGATGTCTATCCAGTTTTATTATAGAGATCAGTGCGCGTGACACACTTTTGGTACAAGATGAAGAAACTTTATTAGTTACGAGCTTGTCTACAGGATGGCGCTCACTGAACGTTATAGTTTTATTTACTTTTCGCGCCTCATTCGCCGTCTGCTTACCAATCTTCTGAGTCCTGTCATTTGAAGTGAGCTAAGTTAAGAAGTGGTGTGGCTGTAACAGCTCAACTTACTTGCGAGACGATTTATTTTTGAACATTGTGATATCCATAAAGCTATTGTTCTACTGCCAAATTATTCTGTTTATTTTATTTACTTTTCTAGTCAAACTATGTCTGAAGAAGGGCTCGAATATGACATGATTATCCAGGATGGACCTAAGAAGGTATGTCTGGACAATTTATTGTTATCTCCTGCGTTTAACTCTCATATTTAGTTCCTCCATTCAAACCAATTTCATTGCTTTAGTTCTGAATTAGTACCTAGCTTATATTTCCATGTTTCAATACATTCATACGATTATTTTAAAGTATAGTGTTTGTCTAAAGTCCATGTTGTTGCCGAAATAGTAGCTATCAAAGAAAGCATCCAGTGTTGTCTAATAATGTACCGTTGCCGGCGTCTCTAAGGAGGCTGGGGCAATGTCCTAATGTAGTAGGTAGGACCAGTTTGTCGGGACTAGTGAGTACTACGTGGCAGAGTCGAGCAAAGCCAATCTTTACTAACAACAACTTGGAATTATTTAATTTATGATCAAAATCTGACTAAAACCTGGATAAACACAAGTCTGTAAACAACTTCAAATTGTAAAGGAAAGAGGCACTACGTATTTAATTTAAATTAAGTTAACAGTTAATCTTAATGTTAATTCATTAGCATTGCGTCAACACATTTCTATGAGGACATTTAAAAGTTTCAAAACCAGACACGTTTGCAGTCATTACTTTAGATAGGAGCGGGGTTCCAAATTAGATTAAAAATATGTTCTGTATTATTTTTACTCGCCTCATAAGTTTCCGTAGCTATGTTAAACTCTTACAAATGCCAGACAACATGAACAATAGCTAAACCTTCGAGTCAATCATCTGTAATAACTAAAATATCTCCATTTCAAGAAACTAAAAACTTTGATACCGGCGAGATTTGTGGGTGTGACGCTTTTTAACGTTCTAGCTCACAACCCGAGGCCAATACCAAGTGTTGTACAAACACAAATAATAAGGTGGGACGCGAGTTAATTCCAACAATCGTGAGTTAAGGTGGGGCGAGAGTTTCTTCCAACAATCGCGAGAGTTGTTACTTTTTAAATGAAAGAGTCGTGTTTAAATTCCGACGAGCCCGTGACAGGTACGACTGTTGATATTAGCGCGTGTAGAAAACTAAACTAGAGCTACTGGATCTATATTTACTTATTTTAGCAATAAACCTTTTTTGGATCCTCAAAATACCGCCCCCAACCCGCGCTCACCCCCATAAAAGGCCCATAAATACAGACTTTAATCACAACTCAAGAACTGTCCCATATATTTGAGCCCAATTGAAATGTTTTGATGTTGAGATAAACCTGGGCTGACTTTGAGCACATCTGGTGACCCAGGTTCGAGCTCTGTCGGTGTCTATCCACCATTGTATCTCGACTTACAAACACTTCCAGCCTGTTATAAGGACGGACAAGGGGGGAGAGCTGGGAGTCGGATGGTCTGGGTTCCATTACCGGATGTATATATCCATTATTAATGTGAGATCGGCAGAAACGAGATCTACTGAGCCAAGGTTATAAACCCAGAAGGCTATTTTGAGGTGATTTTTCTTAAATGATTTCAGACTCCTTACAAATGCTGGTACATTTCCTCGCATATCCTACCTTCTACCCCATTATTGTAAATATGCAGGTGGTAGGACGTAGATTACAGGGAACAACTCTTCACAAAGACAGAATAAACAAATAATTTACAATAACAGTTTTAAAACTGTAAACAAAACGAACAAAGCTCACGATATAAACCTATATTATAGAAACATTACTTATAATGAGATATAATTGGACTAAATGACGTTTTTAGTTTTTCATTGGTAGTAAAAAATAACTCGCTAATATCTTTTTCTAATTTTTATTGATAGCTTGCATTATAATAATAAATTGTTGATTTAAAACGGATGACATGCAGTGGACCTAATTTCACAAGACCTAACGTTTAGGAGCTATGACTTTAGGTCTTATAAAATTAGG
>CABFWB010005181.1:35581-48424 GCA_902151455.1 Timema bartmani | reverse complement strand
ATAATTATGTAAAATTATCATACTAATTGTGGCGAACGAACATTAAAATATCAGGCTAACTCTTTTATACGTTACAACCTCGATCTTACCGTCCTCGGCGGTCGAGCTCAACACGACTAGCGCGTTAGCCAACTACGCCACCGAGGCGGGTATAATAATAATAATAATAATAATAATAATAATAATAATAATAATAATAATAATAACACAATAATACACCGTTTTTTTAGCATAGCGTCTTACTATACGTTATATATTAGTTACGTTAATGGTTCTAGGGAATAAGAAGGTAATATTTAAAGGAAGTGTAGGCTTCTACGCATTTACGCGGAAAGAGAGAGAGAGGAAAATATTTTTTAGAAAAACCTCAGTACACCCGACCGAGATTCGAACCTTGATCTCCCCGTCATCAGCAGTCTAGTCTACCGCGAGAGTAGCGCCGTATACCATGTGGTCAACGAAGTGGGTTACAAAATAGACATGAGCCAATTTTCTTTATAAATTTATAATCTAGAAATCATTGTCTATGTCTCAAGAGAATAAAATCTATCAAAAGTGCGCTTCATAAAACCTGTACAGCAATTTAAGAGTGGAGCGGTCTAGAGTCTGTTCATGATAGGTATTTATCTGGATGACAGTTCAAAAATCATATGTTTAGGTTTTGGGTTGTCAAAACTTGTAATAGATCACTTTTTTGTTATAAATGTTAACTTTTTTAATTACCTGTTAAATTTTAAATTTAAAATAACGTAAACTTAAGTTTTCTCCCGATATTTAATTACTTTTAATAAAAATGTTTACCCAATCCGAAACAATACTTTAAACGTAATTAAAAGTACTTATTCTCCGTTTTGGAATGTTTTCTATAATATGTAATATAGTACAAACATAATACCTTTTAATACGGGCATTGTATTTACTTGAAAAAGCGAAAATACTTGTCTTTTTTTATATGTAATAAATTATTTTATGATTATTTTATAGTATTTCGAAATATTTAAGTGAATAAAATATGTTTATCCACTGTGTGGGTGCATCATTGTAAATAACTTGTTTACGCCATGTTCAATCCCATGGTTTAAATTCATCGGTCGCCATTTTGAAGCTGTGTTCGTTAGACCATTTGTGAAAGTGATGTGAATAGTAATGTTTTAAGTGGAATAAAACTATAAATAAGCTTTGTGCCCGACCTCAAATAAATATATAAATAATATTGTCCTAATTACTGTGGTTAACTATCACATTCATATATCACCATATGTTTTCATTACAACTATCCAAAGTGAAAGATGTCAGCTGTTGGCGTAGGGATACACTAGGGACTATTTCTAGTAACTTTTTAAGTTGTCATCCAAGTAAACTAAGGTCGTGAATGAATTATACAGGGAACAACTTCAGTACACCGGTAACCTCCGAGTCATCGGCTATACTAAACAGAATAGAAAGTATTGACTCAACAGCTAGTTTGTGTGCCCGCTAAGACAGTCTGTGTTCTTTAATTAACTTATATTGTAAGTTGTACTATGGAATAATCAATTTTTTAAGAGCGTTCACGTTAAATAACCATAATTATATTACACATTTAAAAATATATAATAGGGTGAGCCCTAATTACAAGAATAATAAGCAACCCTTAAAATATAGCCTTTAATAATATTTATCAAATTAAACTGGATCGGACACATCCTTATGCCGGGATCACGATCAACTTAACGTTAACTTAAAGTTAACTTAACGTAACTTCACGTAAAAGACCTCCTCGTGTGTTTAAATGGAAGCGATCACGATGCAGTTAACTTAACGTAATAGATGTCCTGGGAGGTATTTTACTTTAAGTGAACGTTACGTGATATTGCCAGCCAATAATTATGCGAGTGACGTCAACAGGGCTATTTAGTAATTCATTTGTTGGTATTATGACCAATGTTTACTCTTTAGCATAAGTTCTAGTGATCAGACATTGAAATAAAATAATTAAACTAAAATAGGAAAGCTAAATTTATCAAAAAAGTTTTGTAATGGATATTTATTATATCGATTGGAAACTGTAAACATTCACAGATCATCCCTTTACAAATAGTACAAATCACAGATCATACTCGAGAATGAAGATGTTTGGCTTCGAGTTGTTACGTTAAGTTATGTGAATCGTGATCATACATACGTTAAGTTAACTTTAAGTTAACTTTAAGTGAACGTTACATTAAGTTAACGTTAGGTTGATCGTGATCCCGGCATTAGGAGGAACTGTGCCTTCTGGACGACGTCATAGAAAGAAAGGTTGAGGGAAAGAGGAGGTTAGGAAGAAGGACGATTCAAATACCAGATAACTTGTTGAAGGAAAGAAGAACATTCTGAGAGCTGAAGGAGGAGGCAAAGAACAGGATGCACTGGGGGCCTAAGTTCACTGACAAAAGGGATGGACCTGTCTTAAGACAAAACACATAGTAATAATAATAGTAACCGAGCTGGAATAATCTTTGTAAAGGCCACCATCAGAGACGCTCTGACCCCTGCCTTATAAAACAAGGGGGTTAGGAAAGAACTGTTCAAGTATTCCGATCTACGCCTTGAAACATCAAACTTTGTACCCATACATAGTGAATGTTCAAGCTTTGTCAAGGTCATCACGATGTTAGGTCATCCTCAGCCTTCATTCTAGTTCCGGAGCAGACTACATAGGCCATTCAATGAATCATCTTGTTTTCGTTTAATTAGAAGTTCCATAACAATCAGTTGACAGGGAGGAACAAAAAGTCCGAGTTACTTTTCATCGTTCACGTGATTTAAGCATCAAGATGGTTAATAGACAAGAACTGTTACACGTGTGCAACTAAGCACTATCAATAACACCTCTATTTTACCATGTGTGTGCAACTCTGTACACAGTCAATACAACCTCTATAGTACCATATGTGTGCAACGCTGCACTATCAATAACACCTCTATTTTACCATATGTGTGCTAACATTGTACTGTCAATACAACCTCTATTTTACCATATGTGTGCAACATTGTACTGTCAACACAACCTCTATTTTACCATATGTGTGCAACATTGTACTGTCAACACAACCTCTATTTTACCATGTGTGTGCAACATTGTACTGTCAATACAACCTCTATTTTACCATATGTGTGCAACATTGTACTGTCAACACAACCTCTATTTTACCATGTGTGTGCAACTCTGTACACAGTCAATACAACCTCTATAGTACCATATGTGTGCAACATTGTACTGTCAACACAACCTCTATTTTACCATATGTGTGCAACATTGTACTGTCAACACAACCTCTATTTTACCATGTGTGTGCAACTCTGTACACAGTCAATACAACCTCTATAGTACCATATGTGTGCAACATTGTACTGTCAACACAACCTCTATTTTACCATATGTGTGCAACATTGTACTGGCAATACAACCTCTATTTTACCATGTGTGTGCAACTCTGTACACAGTCAATACAACCTCTATAGTACCATATGTGTGCAACATTGTACTGTCAATACAACCTCTATTTTAACATATGTGTGCAACATTGTACTGTCAATACAACCTCTATTTTACCATATGTGTGCAGCTCTGGTGTTAGCTGTCATATAATATGTACAACCTCCCAGTAGCAACAGCATTCTGCACCCCTATATTCACCCCCTGGTAAAAATACGTTTCTGGTAGATATGGGGGAACCCCCATTGTAGAGCTACCAACCTTGTTGACAATCCCGTAATTACAATAATTATTTGCAACCTGTGTGTTCATTCATCAACTTTCACTTTAATTACAATCTCAAATTGTATACTGACAGCATAACAGTCCTCCCAAGTGTCAGAAGGCTGTGGTATCTGATAACTTCGCGATACAATTGTTCGCTCATTCCCACACGTCCATCACAGACTCAGCCTTAAACTATACGTGAAGAAGAACCCTGAGAATGGGAGAAATGCTGACTATTTCAGTAGTCGAAGGTCCCGGGTTTGTTTCCCGTGTCCAGGTATTACTATAGAATAATTTAAATTAAATGATTGGCTTAGGAAATTGGTTATAAACGACACCAATAAACAACAAACGGTGCAGTTTTCCATTTAATGCCTCGTATAGCTCCACAAATAATGTATAATGCTCTCGATATACTCATACGTACGCAATGGACCTTTATATTAAAATTTAATAAAACCGATAATTTAAAATTGAATGGTTTTATTTTTATAACGAGTAAAAAATACCTGCATCGAACATGGTTCGTAAATTAATTTTGTCGCTTTTACTATTGATATTTTACATTCTTTCTGAATAAAAATGTTGATATATTATCAATTATTATTTTTAGTATTATTGTATATTTATCTAGTGCCCTGCAGCACTTATAAGCCGTAGATGTGCGGCCTATAATTACAAAATGCATGTCTTTATCTAAGACGTTAAAAGCGGTCAGCATCACGTTCACTTTCTCACTTGGTTCTCTTGCTTAGTCATCATACGAGAGGTAACATTGTCAGCGTTTGAAGAGATTTAATGTGTACCACCCCTGCTTTCAATGAGTCAATAATAGTTGAAGACAACACCGCTTCCGCTTGTGGCGTTTAGTTCGCTTCAGACGTCGTAGAGTGTAGGATATTTCCCGCTCGAGGTTTAGTGTCAAAATAAGAGTACAGTGTCAGTAAAATTGATCAAAGAGCCGCGACTAGTCTCTAGTATCTACAAGAACACGATGCACTTCCTGAGGACTTCACATTACTCTTCAATTAATGAATACACTGGACTAGTCTTACTACTTGTGGCGCTATCTCTGATAAATATTGGATACTGCCACTGTTATCAGACCGGCTACGATGGTTTTCTCGATAATGAAGTGGAATTAAGTGCAACAATGGAATATGATCCGGATGTTGATCTTACCACGGTAAGATAAAAAAAACCAACTATATTAACATACAACATTGAGTTTTACTTGATAATATTTTACTATTATGACAGGCATGACGAAACTTTTTCGACCATTATGCTACTTAAGGACCGGATGAATTTTGAAATAGTCTAGTGTTCCACCTCTTCTTTACATTTTTTAATTAGTATTTAAAAATCAAAACCGGTTGAATATTATGAAATGTAATGAATAATTCAAATTGTAAACATTTTAATAATTCCTAGATTTAAAAGAAGGATAATTAATGAAATTGTCAAAGTGAGTGTCTTAGCAAATATTAATATCATTAACGTAAAGTAAAAACATTAAAAATAACAGCTTAAGTGAAAAGACTACAATAAATTGATATCGCTTACTATTTTAAAATCATAAACTTACATACTCGTTTCCATATTAATTTGAAATATGTTGTACTTTGCTAGCCAAGATAATATTTATGCTCGGTTCATAACTTGTTGTTTTAAACAGCCCACAAGATGCACTTAAGTACGAGCCAAGACGATTTCTAACCGTTGTCTTCACAAAATTAATATTGTGACATAACCTTGAATGACATGGCTGTCAAAAAATTGTAAGATTTTGGGAAAAGTTTTGATTTAATTTCTATTTTTTTCATGTCCGAGTGCCATTCAAATACTGTTCTCGTGCCATGGATTTGCCATCCCTGTGCTGCGAGGATAGAATATCCTAGATTTTAACAAATTAATAGATTATCCCCATTCCTCACTTGGTTGGCGTACCCATTATTAGTTAGGTAAAAGTATTTTGGATTTCTAAGAGGACAAAGCATAAATAATATCATAGTAATTAGTTACTAAAGCGGTTTTAATTTTGTATCCGTTAAAAAATTTGATAGTAAACAATATTGTGCTTTTATCTAATATTGTTTTCTGTTACATATTTATTATATTTTGTCCATTGTCTTAAAATCATTATTGCAATATAAAAAAAATTGCAACTTAAATAAAAACTGTTATAGATCAATATAAATGATAAAATTATCACCCTTTTTTAAAGTGGAAATAACGGTATGATTATCATGTAAATATGTATGTGTATTGTCTTTTTTTTAGCCAAATCATTATTTAAAATTTTTACTTAAACCCCATGAGCAGTTTCACTTTAATTAGTTTTATCGTTCTCTTGGCCACAGTTAGAACTATAAGAATTTTAAAAAATAACAGCTTCACTTGTGTTGTTCCAAAATGAACATTAATTAATAATTTTACCGGTTGCTCTCTATGGGTGTGAAATGTGGTATTTTACCTTATATGACGAAAACAAGGGACCTATAACGATATTTGGTTCAAAAAAGGATGAAGATACTGGGGAGTGGAGGAGGTCACATAATGATGAGTTGTATAACTTGTACTCATCACAAAACATTGTTGGGACAATCAACTCTCGTAGATTACGGTGGGCAGGACATGCAGCGCTAATGGGAGAATCTAGAACCATGTCCAGGATATTGACTCGCAAACCCGATGGGAAGAGACTGGAGGTGGTCGGGCACCCGAAATTTTGGGCAATAAATCGGGCTTCTAAAAATCCCGGAATGTCGGGCGAGTATTTTTTATGCCCGTATATTGATCGGGCATTTCAAGAACTTGGTAAGTTTATAATACCATGTTAGCACTAACCTCCAATTCAAATTTTGAAGAAAAAAATTAGCGTTTAACTGATATTTATATTTGAATTATTTCAATTCAACTAATATTAAACAAAGGTAAGTATTATTTTTCATTAATTCGTAGATTATTATGTTTGCTTTCAACAAAACTATGATAACATTTCTCACAGGTTACAAGTCTACAATATAGCGAAATTAAGATTCCTACGATTTAATTTTATCTGTCAATGCCAACAACATAACAAATTCAACATTTCCACATTGAGATTTGTAAGCCCTATGCTTACGAAAACTTAAAATAAATTAGTTTTCTTTACATTTCTTTAATTTATTATTATTAGCCAGATTTGTTAGGATATAAAAAGAAAAGTACGCATCAAATGAACATTAAATAGGAAACGGCCATTTTGTTTCAAGTAAACACGTTTTCGATTTCTATTTATGTACCGTATGTTTCAAGTTTCGTGCATACTGTATCCTTTCAATTTCTTAAATATGTATTTGCAATTATGTAGTTAATAAATTATAAATTGTGTTTTAAAGTAAGTAAATACTATTTATTAAATAGTAAATACTAATTAACATTCAATTTAACTTCTTTTTTTAAAATTTACTGTGCTCCACGTGTTTAAAACTTTAAATATTTGTCTTTTAGTTAAATAATTTTGATTGTGAAAGTTTATTAATAGTGTTATTTTACATTTATACAAATGATAAATGAAAAAGAAGCTAATATGGCCGACGAAGTAATGGTTGATGAGCTTATGCCTCAACTAAACTTGCAGGCAAGCTGTGGCAGTATTTCTACAGAAACGACCGTGAATCCGCAAAATAGGCCTAGTGATGTCTATCGGGAAGTAAATTCCAGTAAAACTCCTATTTGGAAAGTTTTCACCAAAATAAGTAAAAACTATGTTAACTGCAACAAGTGTAATGTTTCAACCAAGGTTCTATATTGTAACACTACTAGTCTTCACAGGCACTTAAAAAAACATCCCATCATTGAGCATTAATTTACTACTTTGCAAAATAAGAAAACAAATGTAGCAAAAGTTTCCAAACTTCGTCAAACTCAGAAGCCTCTATCAAAGCAAATAACTTTCCAACAAAGTTTAGGTTTTCAAAAGTGGCCAAACAGTCACTCTAAAGTTGTGAAACTTACAAATAAAGCAGCTAAGTGGATTGCTCAACATTCACATCCATTTTTGATTGTAGAGGAAGAAGGTTTAATTGACGTGCTAAATGAAGCTCAACCATGTTATGTTTTACCTTCACGTCAGACATTCTTACGAAGAGTTGTACCAGGTTTGTACAATTCGATTAAAGAGAGTATAATTTCAACTGTACTTGCCAACAAAGTTATCCTGATGTATTTGTCTTTGACAACAAATACTTGGTCATCGAAATGTAGAGATTCGTGCATCTCACTGACATGTCATTATATGACAAGTGATTTTAAGCTGAAATGTTTTTGTTGGGGGTGCAAACACATGCCAGGTAGCCCCACAGGGGAGAGTATTTGCAAAAATGTTGGAGGAATTATAACAGAATATCAGCTAACAGAATTAGCTGTTCCAGTTTTCTGTATCACAGACAATGCAGCAAATATATGCGCAGCTATGAGAAAATCACCAATTTTCACTGGTATGAAGTGTTTCGCACATACATTGCAATTGGCAATTTCGGATGCTAAAAAAAAATACCAATTGTGCTTCTCATTTACTGGCCAGGGCTAGGCACATTGTTGGCCATTATAAACCAAGAAATGGGGCATCCGAGCGCCTGCACAAACACCAATAAGAATTAGGAATAAGTCCTACATTAGAACTCATCCAAGATGTAGAGACAAGGTGGAATAGCAAGTATGCTATGCTAAGCAGAATTTTGCACCTTAAAAGGCCTCTCTCAGCTGATCTTGTGACATTTGGGAAAGAAAACTTGGCTCCAAATGATTGGGAATTAATGGAGGGATATGTAGAAGTTCTTAAACCCCTTGAAAATTTGACAAAAGATGTTTGTTGGGATTATCTACCCACTGCTTCTCTAGTAATCCCAATTCTCTATGGACTAACATCATTTTTGGAAGATTACATAAATGGTTTAGGAAACCATAAAACTGGCAGAATGTTTGCAAAGAATCTACAAAGCGGTGTTAAATCTAGGTTTCCTTTTTTTTGAAACAATGGAGCCGCATTGTTTCCCAATGATATTGGACCCCCGATTCCATGATGGAGCTCTGAATGATGTCCAGAGAATAGCAGCAACAAAATGAAGAAAGAGCTATTGGACTTATCACCTCCATAATCTATCTCTTTAATACGAAAACATAGGCCATATTCTTGTCAGACCAAATATTGAGCTGGTTTATGGGTCTAAACTGACAAATGAGGACTTTATTAGAAATGTGTTGACCTGAAGATGTGAATCTGCTATTAGAATTACAACCATTTTTACCGGAAGTTGTAAATGTCACCTGCTATATCCCCCCTCCTCCCACCCTAGACGCATCTCTGGAGCTCCTGGGGTAATGGGACCCATCTTCAGATGGGGGTACCCCTTGAGACCTTACCTAAATAAAAAAACTCACCCCTCAAATGCCTCACCGTTCCCCTCCCTCCTCAGACGCATCTCTGGAACCATCTCTTTGTGTTTTATTTATTTGGTTTTTTTTTTAGTTTAGACAAATTCTTTACTAAAAAAATAATGTTCTATTTTATCTAAGTACTGCGCAATTTGCGCTTGGGTTCGCTAGTTTGGTTACATAACTGCTGGAAGCGTCTTCAACAGCAATTTAGCGTGGATTGTTCTATTAATGACCTTAAAAAGAAAAAAATTAATTGTGTAACGGGCTAATCGGGCTTAGCCCCGTTCAATTATAAGATACGAATGTTTGTTAGAACAAGCAAGTCGTTAAGAGTTAATAAAGGACAATCTTGTGTTAAATGCTACGCCCATAACGTATGTTTATTTGTTTACATACCGACTTCACCAACCTTGGCTGCAAGCGGAATGCCCCACTGGAATAAACAACACCTGAGAAATGACCGACCGCGGCCGCAAGGGAGAGCTCCGCGTTCAACAACGAATACGAGGCAACTGAAAGCAACATGAACGCTGTTGGCCTGCTCAACTCGGGGTTCTGGAAAATTATGGAAGCTTCCCCCTCCACTCCAGTCTGACCACTCAACCACGTGAAGTCTTCATGGTATATATTCGCTGGCCCGCTTCGAAGAAAAACACAGAACACGCTGGGACCGAACCGGCACCGTCGTCTTGCAACACGCTCTCATCGATTCCAGTAAATAAACATTTCAACGTGCACATACAGTTTGGGGAATGGATCCTCTGGATAGGAGGAAGCCGCTATAGCAGCGATACTACATGGCAGGATGAATACCATCAGTCGAAAGGCTAAGATTAGGATAAGTCGACTACATGACAGTTTTTTTATTAGGACAAATTGTTAGTTAGGAATAGGAAATATTCTTGGTCTGTCTTAGGGCGTTAAAAGTATGCTTTGTTAGTTTAGAGTATTCAGAATTACGTCTTCTTTTTCTAGAGAATAAGTTGTAAATAGTATTCAGGGTTATGTCATCTTTTTCTAGAGAACAAGTTGTAAATAGTATTCAGAGTTATGTCAACTTGCTCTAGAGAACAAGCTGTAAACAGTATTTGTTTAATTCCGCGCTTCTCGCGTTTCCGTGACTGAGCCGCTTGGGCCAGCCACTAGACAGTACGGTGATAATAACGACACACACTATGTGTCCATTCATGTAACAAAGAGGTAGCTTGCCCGGGAAAGCGACAGTCCAAGTTAAATGGAGGCCCAGGTTTTATACCTAGTTAGGTTTATTGATGAATCACAAAAACTTGTGTTTGGTAGTTAACCTGTGGGCCGCTCTTGCTGCTCAAGATTGGCCCGTGATTTATTTGTGTTTCAATAGTTGCCTTGCTCCTCTTGGGGGCATACAACTCTTCAGTCGCTTCTGCCCCTCTGGCTCGACTGGAGTTGTCACTGAGTACTTGATCATGTACAATGAGGTCGATCGCCCTCTAGGTTCTAAAATAGTGGCACGCGTTATCGACCGGGCATGGCCCGTAGTATTTGAGGTATTTATGAATTGTTCGTACCTCTTTGGAGGTGTTTTGTACTGTACCCGAGGTCCTCTCATGTAACTAATATCTGCCCCAATATTGGGATGGATTGTTGGAAGAAGTGAATAATCCAAAGGAACATCAAATGTACTGTACCTAACTGTTTAGTATTCATATCCTTGTTTATAAAGTGTGTGTTTTTAGTACGGTATTGTAATCGTTAACCTTGAATACCTCGAGAGTATGATGAGGTTTGACATTTTATGTTCTCTTGAACTTAAAAACCTGTGTCTCTTACATTCTATTTGTCCATCTGAATGTATGTCAATATCTGAAGCTGGGTTTTATTCAAGCTTGATATTTAGATGTTATATGACCATATAATTTTGATTCTATAAAATTAATGGTAGCTTAGAGAAAATAAAAAGTTTTGAAAACTGGATTTTTTTAATAGATTGCTCTAAGTTGTTCAAAATTTGTATTCCTTGTTTTTTTCATATGCTTATCGAAATAATATGTTTGTTTTTATGAATAAAATTTATTTAAGGATAATTTAATGACAGCAATTACGTTTCATTATTAAACTTAATACACCTGTTTAACGTATAACCTGCTTCAGTGGCCGCATGGTCTAAGGTGCTACTCTCACAGTAGAATAAACTGCCGATGAGGGAAAGATCGAGGTTTGAGTCTCAGTCGGGTGTCTGAGAATGTTTTTTATTAAATTGTTTTCCACTCTCCTTCCACGAAAATGCTGGAACAATTCCTAAATATATAACCTTCCCCATCTTTAAACCCATTATCGTAATCAGTAAATAAGCGTATAACCCGAATGGGGTTCAAACCATTGTGTCTCCACAGCCTTTGATAATTGGACACATGTTTGTATGAACGTTTTACTCAGAATTATCGAAACTACAACTTCCAAAAATATTTATAATTCCTCCTGAAACACCCTATCGAATACAATTTTTGTTTTGGTTTTAAATCAAGTTTGTTTCCAATAATATTGTTTATAGAGCTACAATTTAGAGAGAAATGTAATATTCCTAATTCGCTTTAATTTATTACTACTAAAATTACTGATATAACTTATAGGTTAGAATTATTTATCTTGTGTAACGCTTTTTTCTTACGATATTAGAGGACCGAAGAAGATCTTACATTTATCCAATACAATATTAACTCATTATCATCATGAACTGTTTCCAGCTTATGGTCAGGTCTGTTTATTAAAATGTCTCCATCCCCCTCTGTCCTTCCACCATTCTTCCTCCTGCACTCTCTTCCACTCTCCAACTCTCACTTGCACACTTGCTGCTATCTGTTCCTCCCATCTCTTCCTTGGTTTTCTTTGCGGTCTCTTCCTTACATACTTCATATCCATTAATCTTCTTGGTATCCTCTCCCCTTCCATCCTCCTTACTTGTCCATACCATATCATCCTAGCTTCCTCAACTATCTCATGAACCCCCTGTACCGGTGCAATGTGGTTCGGTTGTTTATAGGAACCAATCAAATAAACCGTTAATAACGTGTATGCATTCATAGTGAAAATAAAATATTGATTTCATATAATAATAATAATAATAATAATAATAATATTTAGCACCGCGTCTTACTACCAGTTCGGGTTATACGCTTAAGTACTAATTACGCTAATGGATTAGGAATTGGGAGGGTTGAATTTAGAGGAAGTGGACCCGCATTTGCGTGGAGGGAGAGTGGAAAACCATTTAGGAAAAACCACCCCAGTTCACCCAACCGAGATTCGAACCTCGATCTCCCCGTCCTCGGTGGTCGAGCTCAACACGACTAGCACGTTATGCCGGGATCACGATCAACTTAGCGTTAACTTAACGTAACTTAACGTAACGTTAACTTAAAGTTAACTTAACGTATGTGTGATCACGATTCACATAACTTAACGTAACAACTCGAACCAAACATCTCCATTCTAGAGTATGTGTTTTTATCTGTGATTTATACTATTTGTATTAGTATTTATGATCTGTGAATGTTTACTGTTTTCTAACGATATTATAGATATTTATCATTAAACTTTATGGATAAACTTAGCTTTCCTAGTTTAGTTTAATCTTACATTTACTTTTTTATATTTTAACTAACTTAATCCATGTGTTAGTTATACACATATAAACCAAACTCTTATTTACTTGT
>CABFWB010005181.1:7500-35427 GCA_902151455.1 Timema bartmani | reverse complement strand
TGACGTCACTCGCATAATGATTGGCTGGCTAGATCACGTGATACCCTTCAAGTAACGTAAAGTAAAGTAAAAGACCTCCCAGGACATCTCTTACGTTAAGTTAACTGCAAGTCAACGTTAAGTTAAGTACATCGTGATCGCTTCCATTTAAACATACAAGGAGGTTCTTTACGTTAAGTTACGTTAAGTTACGTTAAGTTAAGTTTAAGTTGATCGTGATCCCGGCATTAGCCAACTACGCCACCGAGGCGGGTGATTTCATATAAGGTTTGTCATTTGTCGCTGTTACGTTGTTGGAGTCAGTTCTAATGAGAATATAACATATAGTCTTGAACTCGACGTTATTTTCAGCCCGAACTGGTTCGACGCCATGGTTACCCTGCAGAGTCTCATGTGGCACTCACCTCTGACGGCTACTTACTCACCCTTCACAGGATACCTCGGGGCAGAGGTCACAGTTCGAACCTCAGCAGGCCCGTTGTGTTCCTGCAGCATGGACTTCTCTCCAGCTCAGCCGACTGGGTACTCATGGGACCCAGCCACTCTCTAGGTCAGTCATTAGCGTTGTTTAAAGTACTTTCAAATTTAATATGTTCTTACACAATATTAAAATAGTATTAAATTATCCTAGACATTAATTCATCAGTATTTTTTTTAAATAATGTTCATATTTGATTTGGTAAGGAGTAATAAATGATAAGATTTTGTACTTTTTATTTTTATTCCTTTCTCCTTATTTGATAGTAGCTTAGTCTTCTATGACGACATGTTTTGGTGTGTTTTGTTTTTTAAGCACCGCGTCTTACTACCCATTCGGGTTATACGCCTATGTACACTAATGTGTTAGGGATTAGAGAGGTTTTATTGAGAGGAAGAGCACCCGCATTTGCGTGGAAGGTGAGTGGAAAACCGTGTAGGAAAACCACCCTCAGTGCACCTGACTGGGATCGAACCATTACATACATCCCCATCTTCGAATGTCTAATCTAACACGAGAGTAACACGCTATATCACGCGGCCACCGAAGCGGGTATGTTTCGGTGCTATTATTGATGTTACACCTAGGGATGTGGTCTCGAAATAAAAGTGTCGATAACAGGGTAAGTATCGGTATCGAAACACACATAAACTTTTCTGCTACGTCTGCTTGGGACACCCTTTATCCTTCCTCCACAGTCCACCTCAGTGAACATTCAATCCCAATCTGAGTGAAGGTAACAAAATGTGGTTTCTTTCGATACCGATCCGATACCAGAGTGAGTACTAATATCAGTAAAAGTATCGAGTAAAAATACTAGTATCGAGTAAAAAATTACTAGTATCGAAAGGATAATATCGATATTAGTAAAGTATCGAAACTTTTTTCACATCCCTAGTTGCACCAGATTCAGATCTTAGTTATGATTAAGTTTTTAAATATCAGATCTTAAAATTTTCATAAACTTTATGATAATATGTATTCAACAGAACATCATCTTTATAATAAAAGTGACCTGAAAATAATGTAACATCTATTCTATATATAACACCGAAACGTGTCGTCATAGAAGACAAAGCTACTATCAAATAAGGAGAAAGGAATAAAAAATAAATAAGATATAATTTTATCATTAATTCCTCAGGTTTAAAATATCAAGCTACGGTCTACAACTAACGCGTTGACAAATTCTAAGAACCTATGCGTAGGTTTGGCCACACAAGTATTAAATAGAAAACGTTTCCTAAACATTCTTTAGACAACTGCTTGTTTTCTTCTGAGAAATCAACCAAACACAGTGTATCAGATCTATGGTATCTGAGACCCTTAAAAATTCTTGCTCGCACTTTCTTTGCCAAGGTCGGAGAAACCAATCGACTTGAATAGTTACAGGCCCCTTTCCTTTGGAGGAGTGTCTCAGATATTTATTATCATTACTATTTTAGTAACTGGATTGTTGAATGATAAATTTACTAAGAGGGTGAAGCATAACATAATATATTTCATGTTAACTTTAGCAGGATTTGTAAGTTTTAGTGAAGGACGTGCTGAAGCCTCACTTGGTCTCACTTTATAAAATAAGGGCACGATACATAATGTGTTTCTACTATTATTTACCATTCTTAAAATCTAGCAGTAGAGAACAGGACAGATTGTAAAAGATCTCCTCGAAACAAGTTGCAATTTTAAGTGACAGTGAAAGCGACCTTGAACGATTTCTTTTTAAGAAGGGAAATCGTCCAAAGGGATGCTGTGAGGTTTGCAGGACGCCCTCGTGGCAGCCATTGGAATAACACTCGCAATAACAGCAACATACAGAGTGGACGTGTGTTCAACACTCGCGCAGTCAAATAGTTGGAGATGAACTAGCCACTCCAACTCAGCTTCCACTATTTATATATATTATTTCATAACTAGCCAAAGTGTGCAATCAATTAATCTTTAATATATAATAATTTTTTATCTTTAATTTATGTTATCTTCTATTTAAATCAAACACGCCTCGGTGGCGTAGTTGGCAAACGCGCTAGTCGTGTTGAGCTCGACTGCCGAGGACGGGGAGATTGAGGTTCGAATCTCGGTCGGGTAAACTGGGGATATATTTTCCTAAATGGTTTTCCACTCTTCCTCCACGCAAAAGCGGATTCAATTTCTCTAAATTCATCCTTCCCAATTCCAAATCAATTAGCGTAATTAGTACTTAAGCGTATAACCCGAACGCAAGGCCGTAGCCAGCCAATAATTTCAGGGGGGGTTTGGTGGGCCTATCCCCCAATTGACGGAGGATAGAAAAAATTATAAATAAAAAACAGTTCTAGAAGCTATCTGAAGTGTTTTTTTGGCAATACTACCCCCTAACTATCGGAGGCTAGGACAAATTCTAATTACTAAACAGATCTAGAAGCTCTCATGAGTGCTTTTTTACGGCACCATAACACCCTAACTGCCGAGGGCTGGGAAAATTTCTAAATACTAAACACCTCTAGAAGCTCTCTGAAAAAAAAAATTATGACAACATAACACCATAACTGCCGAAGGCTAGAAAAAATTCTAAATACTAAACACCTCTAGAAGCTATCTGAAGTTTTTTTTTTATGGTAACACAGCCCCCTAATTTGTACTTGTACCTTAATTTTGATATTGCTTGAGCCATAAATAAAGCCAAATATATTTTGTTTATAAAATTTCGGGGGGGATTTGAACCTCGAAACCACCCCTGACTACGGCCTTGACCGAACGGGTAGTAAGACGCGGTGCTAAATAATAATAATAATATTTAAATCAAACCCAGTCTGATTGGTGATAGGGAACGTGAAACTAACTGGCACCCAAACACAACATGATTAAATATGTAATCCTAGCTCTGAGATAAGCACATGAATCCTGTTTGATCAGGCCGTATACCATCTCGGTTAGGATCTGAGCCAAGGACACCGAAACTCATACGACCGCGTGCCGTTAGAAGTGTTTACGATAAAGTGGACCTTAGTTGGGTTATGATTTTGTGACAGTACACTACCAAAAAATATAATACAAAATACATTTTAAAATAATTTGTCTTAATATATATTACAAAACCAGAATGTTAATGCAGAGCATTTCAGTCAATATAGTAGCCCCATGGCTTCTTTGGTGCTGACTGACAGCTCACAGCTCACAGCTGACGGCTTTGAAAAGCTACCAGACCAAATTATATATCCCTACGCTGAACCATATGATCTGCAAAAAAACATGTGTTTAGCAGCTGTCACTTCTGACAGTCAAAATTATATACCTAAATGTTGACTGTTAGAAGTCAGCTGTGAACTGTTAGTCAGCACCAAAGAAGCCGTGGGACTACTGTAGCAGAACATGGCTACGCTACCATCACAATCTACGCCGTGTATTGTATCTGAAAGAGCGCGCGGTGTGTAAATATTAGTTTCCAGCAGATGATTGTTGTGCATTCTTGCATGTGAGACTTCCTCATCCTTCTCGGTTTCTTGAATCGTTTCAGACACAATCCTAACAATCCTGTTTAGTAATTCCATGATAGTTATAAAGGTTTATTCTTTTTTTTTTAATCAGACGCTGAACATGCATCACGTAACTGTTAATACTTGCGTTTAATAAACCGATTCACCTTGACAATATATTCAGCGACCTTCATGGACAAGTTATAGGCTATGAATATTCCACATGAGGAATTAACTTTGCACTATGCATGGACATACGTCACATATCTCTCTACATGCTTCGTTAGAGATATTTCTAAGCTTTACTCCACTAAGAAATACATTGAGTCACCTTGTGAGACATTGACAAGCTTGCGGTTTAACACGCCAACGCTCTACGTCAGAGGAAACCATCCCCCATTATCTTGAAAGTGCAAAAAGATTCACCCGTTAGAAGTATTTTAAACTGTCTATAATCCTTTCCGCTAGATTTAGAATACAAGTAGATCTAGATAAAAACCCGTACCAGGCATTTGGGTCTACATCCCCATAAACTCTAGGTGCAGTATCAAAGGGTAGTATTGGCATACAAGTACTGCGTAAGACAAACCCATAAACCTCCCCCCTCCCCCCCCCACCCCCCAACTAATTGATAATATGTATCTGCCCGTAAATCGTAAAATTCAGTTTAAAATGTCTGCTATAGAGTGACGGACTCTTCCAGATTCTCCAGCTTGGGTACCAAGGAATCTATCATTTTGTAAGCCTTAACAAAACAATCTTCCAGCTCTCTTCCAACCCTTGTCTACTGAGTCTTTCAAAGTTTACAGTCATAGTCCTATTTTTCTTCATATTTTAAATCACAATATCAAAGGTTGCAAGATTGTGTCATTGATGCTGTTGAGATCAAGATGCATACTAAACTTGGTATTGACAAAAGTCTTGTTACAGCGTTGACAAGATCCCTAGATCTTTCATCTAAATGTCCTTGAGGGGATTGAGTCAGGATTGGAGCTGATTTGCCATTCGTTCTATATTGGTAGAGACTATAACCTAAGTTTGATATAGATGTCATGATGTCGTTTCTCCTACAGATACCATGTGAACACTGATCGAATAAGATAGAGGTATCGAACCCACTCCTGTACCTCCCTTCATTAAGGTATGAAATTTTTAGGCATAAAAAAAATCATGCTTGTTTTTCCAACATAATGAAATCTGAGTATTTGCTCAGGTACTCGGGAGAAGGTCTGACGCCTGACAGATAGAATCAGTCTAGAGCTCAATATTTGTCCACACAGTGTGTATATATATAGTCGATTGCAAGTGACGTAATCAAAACCTAAAACAAAGTCAGATTTCCCCTCAGTAGACGGGGATATTTCATAATTTCCAGCGTACGGGAAGTACCCCCTCCTGTTCTTGAGCAAGATCGCTTAAGGTGGGGTGCTATTGAGCGCGAATTTAGTGCGCTAATTTTGCAGTTTTTATAGCATAAACATTTTTTTAACAAAATAAATCAAATTTTTCTTCTATAGAAACATAGAGTTTAGTTTTCTGCACGTGCTAATCTCAACAGTTTTTGAATATCTGGCATGAGCATGGTGGCATTTGGTGACAAACTTTTTAAATTAAGAGAAAAAGTTGTCATTAAATTCCAGGACACATCTGACAGATATTCAAGGACTATTGAGATAAGCACGTGCAGAAAGCTAAACTCTATGTTTCTATAGAAGAAAAATTTGATTTATTTTGTTCAGAAAATGTTTATGCTATAAAAACTTCAAAAATACTTCCCTAAACTCACGCTCACTAGCACCCCATCTTAAGATAAAAACTAGTATTTGGGCTGGTATACAGACTTAAGAGTATACATATCCGTTCTTGAGCCTGAATCCGTGCTGTTATTCCAGCAGCCTGATAATGGCATTCATTTTCCACCAATTTTAAGGCCCACATATGGTGCAGCGTATTAAACCAATGATCCGTGTCTCTGAAGGAGCGTCTTCCCTACATTATGGTGGCTATCATACAATGATAAATGATTTATCTGTTTCACGAGCCACGTAATATCTAATACGAGTAACTAAGCATGTATATTTAAAAACCTTCATTACGTGTCCTGAAACAGAGAAGTATAAAGGATAGAGGGATATAATTGAATAAGAATATTATTTAGCTACCATTCGAGGTACAGATACCATTCTATCACTACTGTAGTCAGAGCACCAACCTGGAAAAACTTATGAAATGAGGCGATCAAGGCGCTAACCCACTAAAGCAAACCTGTAAAAAGAACAATATTGCATACTCTCAAGTTAAGATATTACAAGGTGACATAATGCCAAACGTGAGCCCGTCAAGACCTCTTGGAAAAGATTTGTTGAGTCAGAATGAAAGATGAGTTAGAACGCTACTGCCTGGGTTATGACTAGACGCAGACGAAGAAGCAAAATAGCATGCTCTAATGCACCTTGAAGGGGAGCACGAGGGCAAATTCCAACACGTACCGACCAATTGGTCACACCGTGTGGTTTTCGGGTATTTAACTGACGGGTTGTCGCATTTCGCGAAGTTACTGAAACAACAACAAAAAAAGCATATTATTAATTAATATTAGTTGAGGAAAACAAAATTGTGGGGAACCGACTAAGGGTTTTTTAGAGTTACGTGCGGAGACACTACTCTATGGGGGGCTGGGTGAGAGCCTCCCAAACCACTGTTTGACACATCTCGCTTATCCGAGCAGGGCTTTGGGACGTCGGTGGCACCCTCCAGGGTCGATGACGTAATTCCCAAGCCCTTTGGATAAGAGGATTGGTGGCACCGGAAAGTCTGTCGTAGAAGGACTGCGCTAGCTTCCGGAAGTGGTCCTTGATGGTAGGCATATCCAGGTCTCTGTGCAGTCACATTCGCTATGAATGTTGCCTGGACGGGTTAGAGGACAAAATCGTCAATAACGTGTTAATAAATGTCACAGTCACAACCCAACGTCATACAATGGAAACAATAGACATATTCAAACAGCAAGATAGAGAGATGTAAGCAGGAGGGGTGTGGCCTTCTGCCCTAGCTTTTTCGCTCTTATCACAGCGTCTTACTACCCGTTCGGGTTATAGGCCTATATACTAATTACACTAATGGTTTAGGGATTAGGAAGGCTATATTCAGATGAAGTGTACCCGCACTTACGTGAAGAGAGAGAGTGGAAAACCATTTTGGAAAAACCACCCTCATTACACCCGACTAAGATTCGAACCTCAATCTCCCCGTCATCGGCAGTCTAGTCTACTCAGAAAGTAGTGCGTTAGACCACGCAGCCACGGAAGCGGGTTTCTGCCCTAATTAAGGTTAACGCTAGAACTCATTTAGTTAAGGAATTGTCGCGATACGTTCTCGCGAACCTCTCGATGCTATATGTAATTAAATGTTGTTTATATTAATACTCTTGCGAGCACAAGCAAAATTACTTTTTAAAAAGAAATAAAAATAAATACAGTTTGCAAATTAAATGTGTTGCTCTCTTTCTCGCACTCACACTGCGAGGTTTTTTTTCTTTAATAGCTAGAAACAAGCAAACCAAATGTTCCTAACCCGTAGCCTGCTCGCACGTGTATGGAAGTGTATCAACAACAGTACAGTCCGACTAAATAAATTTGAAACCAACTGAAATTAATTGCTCCAAAAAACCATGCAACAAAGCAGGATCATTACAGAATACATCATTAATATGTGATAGAGCAATAATTAAAGATCCGGACTAAAAATTTCCCTAGTGAAAGACTCATCATCAATAACTTGTTACGTTAACATCGACAATTATTATATATGCCACAATGGGCCGACTAAAGTTATATTATAATTTTATAAGCGGCGCGAAACCACAAAGCAAAATTATTATTGAATATGACAATATACAAACAACGTAATCTCGTGACGGCCAGATCAACTAACATTAGTTGATTTTAGTATACAAAGTGATGGCAAGCTCATTGAACAATTAACTAACAATAGGGTACAACAGACCCACATCATGTGACAAAATAATAATATGAAGTATACTAAAACATAATTAAAAGCGTGCTCACTAAGGCTTAGTTAAATTTAAAGAAATTAACAACAAATAGTTGCCTACAGAAAAATCTATCCATCTAGTGGCGCTGTGGTGAATTACAAACTAGCGTCCTAATGAGCAGCCAAACAACGCCATCTGGAGGTGACCAAACAGATCAAACAAGATGGTAAAAGTCAATTGAACAAGTTTAATCAAATAAACAAGCCGCCTAGTGGCGTACTAACCAATTCAATTTAAATTTTAAATTTCAGACGATATTTCAATAAAGGGTTTAAACCCAAAACTAATTTAATCATAACTAGCCCAAAATTATGTTCAAAAGAAAGATTTAGGTCTAAAGAGAAAATATTAACAAATATATTATTTAAGTCCCAAAAAGATTTAGAGTATTTTAGGCCGAATGATAATTTAGAAAAATATACTGATTATATCTGCTGCAGATAGTGCCGCTTATCTACGATGCAGTGAGTGAAGTCGGTGGTATAGTGATATTTAACTTAGCTTTTAAGGTTGTTAACTTTGATATTTTTAACTTTGTATGAATTGTTGAGCAGATACACAATGTTAGAAAACCGTAGAGGTCTTTGTTACCTTTGGATGAATTGTTGAGCAGATACACAATGTTTGACTCTCTTAGAGGTCGTTGTTACCTTTGGATGAATTGTTGAGCAGATACAAAATGTTTGACTCTCGTAGAGGTAGTTGTTACCTTTGGATGAATTGTTGAGCAGATACAAAATGTTTGACTCTCGTAGAGGTAATTGTTACCTTTGTATGAATTGTTAAGCAGATACACAATGTTTGACTCTCGTAGAGGTAATTGTTACTTTTGGATGAATTGTTGAGCAGATACCAAATGTTTGACTCTCTTAGAGGTAGTTGTTACCTTTGGATGAATTGTTGAGCAGATACAAAATGTTTGACTCTCGTCAAGGTAATTATTACCTTTGGATGATTTGTTGAGCAGATACAAAATGTTTGACTCTCGTAGAGGTAGTTGTTACCTTTGGATGAATTGTTGAGCAGATACACAATGTTTGACTCTCTTAGAGGTAGTTGTTATCTTTGTATGAATTGTTGAGTAGATAAAAAATGTTTTACTCCAGTAGAGGTAATTACTACCTTTGTATGAATTGTTGAGCAGATACACAATGTTTGACTCTCTTAGAGGTAGTTGTTACCTTTGGATGAATTGTTGAGCAGATACAAAATGTTTGACTCTCGTCGAGGTAATTACTACCTTTGGATTATTTGTTGAGCAGATACACAATGTTTGACTCTCGTAGAGGTTATTGTTACTTTTGTATGAATTGTTGAGCAGATATACAATGTTTGACTCTTTTAGAGGTAGTTGTTACCTTTGGATGAATTATTGAGCAGAAACAAAATGTTTGACTCTCGTAGAGGTAATAGTTATATTTGGATGAATTATTGAACAGAGACAAAATGTTTGACTCTCTTAGAGGTAATTGTTACCTTTGGATGAATTGTTGAGCAGATACACAATGTTTGACTCTCGTAGAGGTAGTTGTTACCTTTGTATGAATTGTTGAGCAGATACAAAAATGTTTGACTCTCGTCGAGGTAATTATTACCTTTGGATGAATTGTTGGACAGATAGACAATGTTGGACTCTCTTAGAGGTAGTTATTATCTTTGGATGAATTGTTGAGCAGATACAAAATGTTTGACTCTCGTCGAGGTAATTACTACCTTTGGATTATTTGTTGAGCAGATACACAATGTTTGACTCTCGTAGAGGTTATTGTTACTTTTGTATGAATTGTTGAGCAGATATACAATGTTTGACTCTTTTAGAGGTAGTTGTTACCTTTGGATGAATTATTGAGCAGATACAAAATGTTTGACTCTCGTAGAGGTAATAGTTATATTTGGATGAATTGTTGAGCAGATACAAAATGTTTAACTCTCGTAGAGGTAATTGTTACCTTTGGATGAATTGTTGAGCAGATACACAATGTTTGACTCTCCTAGAGGTAGTTGTTACCTTTGTATGAATTGTTGAGCAGATACAAAAATGTTTGACTCTCGTCGAGGTAATTATTACCTTTGGATGAATTGTTGGACAGATAGACAATGTTGGACTCTCTTAGAGGTAGTTATTATCTTTGGATGAATTGTTGAGCAGATACAAAATGTTTGACTCTCGTCGAGGTAATTACTACCTTTGGATTATTTGTTGAGCAGATACACAATGTTTGACTCTCGTAGAGGTTATTGTTACTTTTGTATGAATTGTTGAGCAGATATACAATGTTTGACTCTTTTAGAGGTAGTTGTTACCTTTGGATGAATTATTGAGCAGAAACAAAATGTTTGACTCTCGTAGAGGTAATAGTTATATTTGGATGAATTATTGAACAGAGACAAAATGTTTGACTCTCTTAGAGGTAATTGTTGCCTTTGGATGAATTGTTGAGCAGATACACAATGTTTGACTCTCGTAGAGGTAATAGTTATATTTGGATGAATTGTTGAACAGATACAAAATGTTTGACTCTCTTGGAGGTAATTGTTACCTTTGTATGAATTGTTGAGCAGATACACAAAGTTTGACTCTCGTAGAGGTAATTGTTACCTTTGTATGAATTTTTGAGCAGATACACAATGTTTGACTCTCGTCGAGGTCATTGTTACCTTTGGATGAATTGTTGAGCAGAAACAAAATGTTTGACTCTCTTAGAGTTAATTGTTACCTTTGTATGAATTGTTGAGCAGATACAAAATGTTTGACTCTCGTCAAGGTAATTATTACATTTGGATGATTTGTTGAGCAGATACACAATGTTTGACTCTCGTAGAGGTAGTTGTTACCTTTGGATGAATTGTTGAGAAGATACACAATGTTTGACTCTCGTAGAGGTAATTGTTACCTTTGCATGAATTGTTGAGCAGATACACAATGTTTGACTCTTTTAGAGGTAGTTGTTACCTATGGATGAATTGTTGAGCAGATACACAATGTTTGACTCTCGTCGAGGTCATTGTTGCCTTTTTATGAATTGTTGAGCAGACACACAATGTTTGACTCTCGTCGAGGTCATTGTTACCTTTGGATGAATTATTGAGCAGACACACAATGTTTGACTCTCGTAGAGGTAATTGTTATATTTGGATGAATTGTTGAGCAGATATATAAAATGTTTAACTCTCGTAGAGGTAATTGTTACCTTTGGATGAATTGTTGAGCAGATACAAAATGTTTGACTCTCGTCGAGGTCAATGTTACCTTTGTATGAATTGTTGAGCAGATACACAATGTTTGACTCTCCTAGAGGTAAATGTTACATTTGGATGAATTGTTGAGCAGATACTCAATGTTTGACTCTCGTAGAGGTAATTGTTATCTTTGTATGAATTGTTGAGCAGATACAAAATGTTTGACTCTCGTCGAGGTCATTGTTACCTTTGTATGAATTGTCGATCAGATACACAATGTTTGACTCTCGTAGAGGTAATTCTTACTTCCGTATGAATTGTTGAGAAGATACAAAATGTTTGACTCTCTTAGAGGTAATTGTTATCTTTGTATGAATTGTTTAGCAGATACAAAATGTTTGACTCTCTTAGAGGTAATTGTTATCTTTGTATGAATTGTTGAGCAGATACAAAATGTTTGACTCTCGTAGAGGTAATAGTTATATTTGGATAAATTGTTGAGCAGATACAAAATGTTTAACTCTCGTAGAGGTAATTGTTACCTTTGGATGAATTGTTGAGCAGATACACAATGTTTGACTCTCGTCGAGGTCATTGTTACCTTTGTATGAATTGTTGAGGAGATACACAATGCTTGACTCTCGTAGAGGTAATTGTTACCTTTGGCTGAATTGTTGAGCAGATACACAATGTTTGACTCTCGTTGAGGTCATTGTTACCTTTGTATGAATTATTGAGCAGATAAAAAATGTTTGACTCTCGTAAAGGTAATAGTTATATTTGGATGAATTGTTGAGCAGATACAAAATGTTTAACTCTCGTAGAGGTAATTGTTACCTTTGGATGAATTGTTGAGCAGATACTTAATGTTTGACTCTCTTAGAGGTAGTTGTTACCTTTGGATGAATTGTTGAGCAGAAACAAAATGTTTGATTCTCGTCGAGGTAATTATTACCTTTGGATGATTTGTTGAGCAGATACACAATGTTTGACTCTCGTAGAGGTAGTTGTTACCTTTGGATGAATTGTTGAGAAGACACACAATGTTTGACTCTCATAGAGGTAATTGTTACCTTTGTGTGAATTGTTGAGCAGATACACAATATTTGACTCTCTTAGAGGTAGTTGTTACCTTTGGATGAATTGTTGAGCAGATACACAATGTTTGACTCTCGTCGAGGTCATTGTTACTTTTTTATGAATTGTTGAGCAGATATACAATGTTTGACTCTCGTCGAGGTCATTGTTACCTTTGGATGAATTATTGAGCAGATACAAAATGTTTGACTCTCGTAGAGGTAAAAGTTATATTTGGATGAATTGTTGAGCAGATACAAAATGTTTAACTCTCGTAGAGGTAATTGTTACCTTTGGATGAATTATTGAGCAGATACACAATGTTTGACTCTCGACGAGGTCATTGTTACCTTTTTATGAATTGTTGAGCAGATACACAATGTTTGACTCTCGTATAGGTAATTGTTACCTTTTGATGAATTGTTGAGCAGATACACAATGTTCGACCCTCGTAGAGGTAATTGTTATCTTTGTATGAATTGTTGAGCAGATACAAAATGTTTGTCTCTCGTAGAGGTAATTGTTATCTTTGTATGAATTGTTGAGCAGATACACAATGTTTGACCCTCGTAGAGGTAATTGTTATCTTTGTATGAATTGTTGAGCAGATACAAAATGTTTGACCCTCGTAGAGGTAATTGTTATCTTTGTATGAATTGTTGAGCAGATACACAATGTTTGACCCTCGTAGAGGTAATTGTTATCTTTGTATGAATTGTTGAGCAGATACAAAATGTTTGACCCTCGTAGAGGTAATTGTTATCTTTGTATGAATTGTTGAGCAGATACACAATGTTTGACCCTCGTAGAGGTAATTGTTATCTTTGTATGAATTGTTGAGCAGATACAAAATGTTTGACCCTCGTAGAGGTAATTGTTATCTTTGTATGAATTGTTGAGCAGATACACAATGTTTGACCCTCGTAGAGGTAATTGTTATCTTTGTATGAATTGTTGAGCAGATACAAAATGTTTGACCCTCGTAGAGGTAATTGTTATCTTTGTATGAATTGTTGAGCAGATACACAATGTTTGACCCTCGTAGAGGTAATTGTTATCTTTGTATGAATTGTTGAGCAGATACAAAATGTTTGACCCTCGTAGAGGTAATTGTTATCTTTGTATGAATTGTTGAGCAGATACACAATGTTTGACCCTCGTAGAGGTAATTGTTATCTTTGTATGAATTGTTGAGCAGATACAAAATGTTTGACCCTCGTAGAGGTAATTGTTATCTTTGTATGAATTGTTGAGCAGATACAAAATGTTTGACTCCAGTGGAGATCATTAATAAATGTGTACGGTTGCAATGGTGACCCACTTGGTACTTCCTCCCAAAAACTAAACAATCTCTCAATAGCTTTTACTTCTTCCATTGAGTTAATAAAACCAATCGCTAAGGTCATATGTGTAGGTTTCATCTTGGCCGACGCGGGGTATGACGTGTGGATGGGCAACGCTCGAGGGAACATCTACTCCAGAAGTCATGTTACACTGTCTCCGAGTCAATCCAAGTTCTGGAACTTCAGGTCAGGCTTACTTTCAAACTAGATATAGCCTAATTAGAGCAAAAAACTGAATATAATAGTTGGTAGGGCACCAGGTATTTCCTCTAGAAGCAATCTAAAGAGGGTTTTCAAGACAAAACATTAACACCAGACTCAAGATAGAGTAAGCATCACAGCATACCTTCACTTCTATCTTTCATATCCTCTTCAGATAGATAGGATTTGTAATATCATACACAGAATATGTTTAGTTTACATTCTTATATTATAATAAACACACATTCAAAATAGAACCTGCTTCGGTAGCCGCATGGCGTCACTCTCGCAATAGATTAAACTGTCGAGGACAGAGAGATCACTGTTCTAATCCCAGTCAGGCACACTGAGGGTGATTTTTTATAAACAGTTTTCCCCTCTCTGTCCACAAAAATGCTGCAAAGTGTAGTCATTGTTCAGAACTTGCTTTTGACACTGTTTAAGTGGTTACGGATAGCATATAAATTATATTCATACAGGTTTTAATTTATATCAAAGGGCGTTATTGGTCTCAGCACCGTATAATAGTTCACTAAGACATAGTTTGCTATGAATACAAAATGAATTTATAATTCTTAAAATAGGTCAATACAAATAGAATAAAGTTTCAATACAATTCAAGAAAATGTAAAGGTTCTCGTATCTTGGCATTGTCCATTCCGAAATTTCTTAAATGAACAACCTTAATGAAATTCCTGGATTGTATCCACTGGAATTATATCCACAATAACTGGAATTGAATCCACTCGAAATGGGTATACATTTATTGAATTTGTTCAAACACCTTTTTTATTTTATTTGTGTTGGTTTGTGCATTTTGTAACTGAAAATTATTCTTGATGCTCACTAGAGGCAAGGCGTGGCGATGCATGACACGGAGAAAATGTACTATTGAGATAAATATGTATGAACAAATGGAATCACGTCCACTAGTGGAAAGATGCGGAAAGCCGCCACAAGCGCCTTTGCCAGACAAGTCTCGGGACTTTTGCCGTGCCCTTACGTAAGAGCGAAGTAACAGGGCGCGGTAATATGTAATATTTGATTCGGAACACTCCTTACGTCTTCGGGAGGGCTCGGGTAGCTCACTTCGGGTGAAATAACTTCACGGAATTTTGTGTCTCGGCGTTTAAGAAGGGGCTTAGTCAGATTCAAGATTTCATAAAACTTTTCTTGAGACATTCTAAAGTATTCGTTTAAATAGATTTATATCCCTCAAGAGGTATGATGTTGATGCTCACCAAACCCAACTATTTTGATGTTGATCTCATGGACCCACGTTCTAACGTCTCTCCTTTCCTCCACCTCCTCCTGGGACCACAGAGAAAACGTAAACACTTCAACCTCAGACTCACTGTCAGACATGTTGCACGCGCCATTGGAATTGCCTCGGGAACAAAGAAAAAAGCGCTCACGCTATCCGATGCCACGTCAAGTGGGCGAATACCCGTTGCGTGTCGGCTTGCCATTCTTTGCCGCGACTTGCTTCTAGTGAGCGTCCAGCTTAACTAAAAATGTGAATAAGTTTATTTATTTGTCTATCATATTCTAATACTGCACTGAGCTTGCTAATGTAATCAATTGAGAATCCAGGCATACCTCAGGTGCACATATTAAGTGACTACTGCCTAGCGACAGAGTCCCGGTACTTTGGGTCACTTATGGAAATAACGTTTCGTGATGTTCTAGCGAACTGGTTACTGCATTTTTTTGTCGCACAAACAAAGTCGCAAATATGGCCGTTTCTAATATTATAATAGCTGTAATTATGTCTTGGAAAATAGTTTTACTTACTTACATCCATTACTGTTTCCAGCCCGGGGCCTTGGGTCAATTTTTTATTCAAGTCATATATTTTACACTACCGTCTTGCTAGGCCTGTCGTAGCTTCATATGTCTTATAAACTAACTTAAGACTAGGACAGTCACAACATCCAGTCCCCCAGCCGTTAATTCATCACTGCGAAATGGTAAATCCCTATTTTATCAATGATACATTTTCTTGGAAAGTAGTAAACTCGTTCGTTTCATAGTGGCGAGACTAGACCACATCCACTTTAATTAACTGTCCACATTTAACCAGTGGCAAAGAACGGTTATCTAACTAGCAGAGTTAATAAAGCTTTATAAAATAATTGTATCCTTAATATAATCAATTTTACACCCGTTTCGATAGCCGCATGTTCTAACGCGCTACTCTTGTGTTAGACTAGACTGCTCAGATGGCGAGATCAGGGTTCAATCCCGGTCGAGTGAAATGAGTTTAGTTTTTTCTAAATGGTTTTGCACCGTGGCTACACTCCCTCTAAATTAAACCTTCCTAATCTTTAATACATTAGTATAATTAGTAGATGGGCGTATAGCCCTAACGGATAGTAAGACGCGGTACTGAAAAAGATATCATCCCTTATAAAATATATAAATCAAAGTCTACAAACATTGAACAAATATCATCATGCAAGGGTGTATTTTAGGAAGAGCTTACAATTGGTCAAACAGAAACTGGACGTGGAGAGCAAAAGCTAAGTAAATTTTGCATAGCATGTCTACCTAGAATATAGTCCAGGCTTCATCATTATATGTACGGATATCAAACGGATATTCAGGTTTTCAAGTAGCAGGATCCATTTTAAACTATTCACAATTCCTATATATTCAGTTGCTGTAAACATGCTAGTAAATCTCACAGCTATAATATGTATATTAGAAACCTGTTATCCAACAAGTATATGTACGCGAATATTTGTATATCGTACGTATTAAAATATCTTAGCAGTAATTATAGTTTATGTTTTATTCATGGTAACTTGAGCACTTTCTTGTCTATTTTAATATAAATGCTAATTGTAATTGCTTTATACTAGCAAAAATTTGTATTCATTAATTAAGGCATTTAGCTGCTCCGTCTAATATAGAGATCCGACCAAAGATTAATAAGTATATATATATATATATATATATATATATAATATTTTTTTTGACAACCAAAAGTTGTTTTGAGGTGATATCAGTCATGGGCGTAGGGAGAGGGGGTTCAAAATCTTATGTTTATGATATGAGGTTAAACTTTTCTACTAAACCCTAAGAAATAAAAACATTGTTGCTTTATACATTAGAATGAAATGCATATAAAAGCTATTTTGAGTGGACCCTTGCATGTTTTTTTTTTTTAACCTGATGCCTATAGAAGTCATTTAGAGTAATCTTCGCCTGGCAATTATTTGAAAACTATAATGCCTCAAGAAGCCATTTAGAGTAATCTTCGCCTGGCAATTATTTGAAAACTAAATGCCTCAAGAAGTCATTTGGAGTGGTCCTTTCCTCGCAAAATATTTCAAGTTAATGCTTCTATAGGTCGTTTGAAATATTATGCATGGCAATTTTCAAGCCTCATATTAAAAACTTTTTGAAAATATGGGAGTGGAAGGGAGGGTTGAACCCCATAATCCCCGCTCCCTACGCAAGGCCACCAAGAGGGGGAATGGGGGGACAAAATCCCTGGGGCTTGGGCACCAGGGGCCCCAGCATTGGCTTCGAGACTTTTTCTTCTCATTTTGGACTAAAATATAAAAGTTTAGGCGAAACGGAAGAAAAGTGCAATATAGTACGAAATTTAAATTAATTACACTAATTACCACTTTTTGAACTTGAGTGGATGAGCCATTAACAAGATCAAAGGTTACGCCATTATAGCTATTGAAATGTTGGTGACCTAACGGAAGAAGTTAAGTATCTTAAAGTAATACACAAGACAAACATTTCTAAATCTACTCTGCAGTCCATGAAACTGCTCAACAAAATAGCAGAACTCAATATTGCAAATGGATGCAAATACGTTGCTTTGCGCACAATCTGCACACTCCCAGTTTCTGTTGTTCAAGCAGAACGATCTTTTAGTATGCTTAGCAGAATAAATAACTTTTTGAGATCAACAATGGTCTAATAAAGACTAAATGATCTGGGAACTTTACCCATTAAACTATGACTTGAACGGACATTGAATTTTGACTCCATCAATCAAATGTTCGCTGATAGAAAAGTTCGAAAATGCGAATTTTAAATGACTCAGTTATATTCTAAGTTGATAGTCTTAGCTAAATTTAAAACAAGAGAACTTGATAAATAAAACATACATACAAAGGAATCGAAGGGTAGGCCTTTCATTTAAAGTTCTTTCCTACCACTTTTCAATTTAAAATGTGTGTCTGTTCGTTGTATTTCTGAAAAACTATTCTGCATATCTGGATGGTTACTAAGTCTCTTGGGATAAATTTCTGGAATAATTTTCTTAAAATTGTTGTTAAAAACTATGTTCTAGTTTTGCTATTTACCTAACAATATAATCTCTAAAAAAGTGCAGTCTTTTGAGGTTCCTTTTTTTTGTTGAGGGTTGTGAGGAGTCTGAAAAGTTGTGCACTAGAGTATTTAAAAGACCACCCGACAAATGTATTTGCCCCCGGGCCTTTAGTGTCTCTCGATGACACTGTCCCTACGCCCATGATATGACTGGTGAAATTATATTATACTAATAATGGCTGCGTTTTGATGATAAAATTGTATTCTGTATCGGGTGTTTAGATATGTATGTTTGAATAACAGTCAACTAACAAGCTAGTATTTCTCTAGTTGGGACGAGATGGGCCTGTATGACCTGCCGGCAGCTCTGGAACTATCTCTAGAAGTGACTGGTCAGAAGCAGCTCTACTACATCGGACACTCGATGGGCACTACAATGTTCTTCGTGTTAGCGTCCTCGCGGCCCAAATACACGGCCAGCAAGGTCAAGGCAATGTTCGCCCTAGCTCCCGTCGCCTTCTTGGAGCACGTCAAGAGTCCTATTCGGATCCTTGCGCCCTTTTCGCATGACATTGAGGTGAGACCAATTGTTGACGTATTGAGTTGTTGAAAACAAGGACTATACTGGACATTATCTAGGAATGTTAGATGAATTCATCTTCCTTCCTTTAAATTCAACCTTCCCCATAGTTAACTCTTTAGTGTAATTAGTACATATGCGTATAACCTGAACAGGTAAGTAAGTCGTGGGGATAAAAAAAACTAAACATTATAAATTGAGATTAATGTATTAATGTATGCTTACTTATTGATAATTCCAAACACAGGGACGAGGTATTAAAGGAAAGGGAATTCAATCTTTAACACGTAAATAAAGTAAATATATAATGAGGTGAAGTAAAATCAAATAGTAAAATGGTATTAAAAATACACCAGTGCCCTGTATAAATGTAGGCATAACTATTCAAGAGATCAAAATTTTTTTTTCTACGCCACGAATTAGACACTCTGTAGTGTGATTTGTATCGTGTTCACTGTACGAATTCCAAAATAGTAATTACGTTACACCTTGTTGAAATAAAGAAACTTGGACGAGGTACTAAATCAGTGGTTCCCAACCTGTGAGGCGCACCCCACTGGGGAGGCGTGAACCACTTCCGGGGGTGAGTTGGAGGAGGGGGCGGAGCGTGGAATAATTTTGAGATAATGTTGAAAATTAACTAATAATTGAAGACATAAATGATTTAAATCCCTTTTCCAAAGTAAGATTTATTTCTTGAGGTATTGGTAACACTGCCTAGCAATTGCAAAACCTGATATTCAAGAACTGATAGAAACATAACATTGCCAATCATCACACTAATTTTCAGTCGTTTTATTTTTATTACATTGCTGGCAGTGTTACATTATTTTTTAAATAAAATAAAGAAGTGACTAGAAAACAATTATTTTAAAGATTTATTTACGAGATTCATAAAAAATAGAAGGCATGGGGTGGGGGAATTTTATGATCTACCAAGGGGTGGAGTCAGCTTAAATAGGTTGGTAAATACTCTATTAAACATCAAAATCCTTAACTCTAAGAAATACGAGTCAAAATGATGAGCTAACTTAAACAATTTCCATAAATAATCGACCTATCCATTGGCTAAACGATGAGGTCCCAAATCGCTTGTTCCATTGTCACGTATATGTGGGCGATCGTGTAACCCTTCCATCTCTAGTTATCTAAACATGTGTGGAGCTGGGAACTGGCGTTGGCAGGTGTCTAGTAGGAATCCTATTGAACCATGCCTGGATCAAACGGACCACACATGTGAGGAATATGCAAGAGTGCCACTTGTATTCACTGCGGGTGCCAATGCTAAGTCCCCCATGTGACACAGCCATGGAGAGATCGGAGGGGATAGAAGGGATGCCGTTGGTAGATCGTGCAGGAGGGGCCTCGCTTTGGAGGAGCTGATCCATGCACATCGACTCGAGGTTGCAAACCAGCAAGGGAATCCCCCCCCCCCCACCTATGTAGGGAGAGCTGGGGCGTCGACAAACATAGACGTCACCTTGTGCAGCCAGGAGTCAATGGGCATGGTTGACGGCTGGAGAGTGGTAGAAAATGCCACTATCAGTGACCATAATCTGATCGTATTTGACATAACCACTGGGCGAATGGTGGATGGAAATGAGGAAGGGGAAATAAAGAAGTACAACATAAATAGGAAAGACAGGGACAAGTTGAGAGGGTAATTGATGATGAGTTTATTGTCAGAGGGTGACAATGTCAACCAAAGAGCTAACGAGGGCCCTGCAGGAAGCAATGAGGAGATCCATACCTTTAATGAAAGGGGGAACTAAGGTTGGAAATAAACCATGGTACGATAGATTGCAGGGCCTACGGGCAAGGGCAAGAAGAACCCGTAGAAGGTACCAAAGGTGTAGAGACCCAGTAGGTCGAGTAGCCCTATTAGAAATTTATATAGAAAGAAAAGGGCATTTGAGGATGGACTAACTGAAGAAAAGAGGAAAGATTGGGAGAGATATGTTAAAGAAGAACTACAGCAGGGACCGTGGGGCATCTCCTTCAGGATAGCCTCAGCGAAGATCAGACCCCCAGCAATGATGTCCACTCTTAAAAGAGCTGACGTCAGTATAACCACCTGCTGAGAGGAGACTGCGGAATTTCTAATGGAGACATTGTTGCCTGACGACGAGGAGGAGAGAGTAACAGAAGAACAGGAAGAATTAAGAAGGAAAATTGTAATGGATGAATATAGAAATGACGAGCCATTGGAACCAATAAATCCGGAGGAGGTGATCAGCACCATTTCCAAAATGGGGGGAAAGAAAGCACCTGGGCTGGACAGGATTCAGTTCAAGGTTCTTCAAAATACGGTGGATCTCATAGCTCCCTATCTTGCTGGGATATTAAATGAATGTCTCTCTCAAGGCAGAATTCCGAACATCTGGAAGCAGAGTGAGATGATCGTGCTTATCAAAGGCGAGGACAAAGACCCGCAACTTACGAAGTCATACAGACCAATCTGCCTGCTAAATACACTGGAAAAGGTTCAAGACAAAATCATATGTGCACGCCTGCTTAAGCATAGTAAGATTATAGGTATGCACCAGCAGCAGTATTGCTTCAGAAGGGGTAAGTCTACAGAGTATGCTATCTGTAGGGCAATGGAGCTGATTGACCCCGCTACAGAGAATTATGTGGTAGGTATCTTAGTGGACATCTCAGGGGCCTTTGACAACCTGTGGTGGCCGACATTATTTAAAAGTCTGAAGGATTTGCAGTGTCCAAGGAGCCTATATAAGAGCTTCAAGGATTACTGTAGGAACAGATATGCTACTCTGATATGCCCAAGAGCAAAGGTTCAGAATGTACTAACTAAAGTTTGTCCTCAGGGATCGGTCTGTGGACCGATCATCTGTGACATTGGATTAGAACCCGGATTAACGATGTTAGAGACATTCCCCGAGACACATTGAGTAGTCGCATTTGCAGACGACCTGATAATTGTGGAAGGTGGCTCTAGGAAGAATATAGAAGAAAAGAGCATCCAGGTACTAGAGGGTCTGGACACCTGGTGTAAAAGTGTCAAACTGAAGATGGCACCGGCGAAGACGACGTTTATGTTTTTTAGGGGAAAGCTAATTCGGAATCCTAGCATTAAGATCGATGACAAGTTAATCAGGAGAAGCCATACAATCAGATACCTGGGAGTCACACTGGACCAGAACAGGAACTTCACGGCTCATAGGGAGGAGGTGGTGGGTAAAGCCTGAACAAGATCATAAGCATAGGTCAGCGGAAATTCCACTTACCTATGCGGATAATCAAGACGTACCACCAAACAATATCACTCTCCATTGTCGGCTATGGAGCTTGTGTATGGGTCCACAGACTGAACAACGTAGTACCGGTTAGAGCCATCCGGGGGATTCAGAGGAACATTCTTCTGAGGTTGTTGGAGGCCTACTATACTGTGGTGATAGTCACCCTAGGTGTATGGCCACAGGAAAAAAGGAGTCTGATATTGGTTGAAGAAAATGAGCTGTAAAAAGTGAAGATGCTAACCTCCTCGGAACTCAACAATGCTGGGGAGGCAGAAGTGGCACTGATATCAGAGTGGTAGAGACGCTGGGAGTAAAGCGAAACTGGAAGGCGAACATTTCGACTGTTTCCGAATTTTGTGGAAAGACTTGAAAGTGGGAACCTAGAACCGTCCCAGGTTCTGGTACCTTTATAACTGGGAAAGGACCATATCCGGCATCCTTAAGAAAGCAGGGATTGATTGACTCGAGTGAGTGTATCTGTGGACAGGAAGGAACGCCAGAACGTGTAGTATTGAAGTGTGTTCAAACCCAAGAGGTCAGAAGACCCGACTGGGAATAGAAGGAAGACTTGTAGGACACATTCTGAGAGACCCAGTTATGTGGAAACTCCTGGACGCTATTGCATCGGAAGTATCAGACAAAGCTAGGAACGATAACCTGACAGCACTGAATGAAGCTAGAGATAGAAGACCAAGACTATACAGACAAGAACTACAAAACAGAACCGACGACAGTGACACTGATGACGATGACACAGTGACTGATACTGAGACCGACACCAGTGGTACTCAGTAGCGGATATTACGGAATAAGTAGAGGGGTTGAAATTTAGGATGATAACGTAAGCAGCCCCTTAGAGAGGAGAGGCAAATAATAGCAGGAATGTGACGGACACGAGTTGGGACCTGTAATACCATTTCGGCTGATGGGTCCTGAGGGAGGTTGGGGATGCCCTAGCAACCTGAAGGACCAAATTTCCAGCAGAAAAAAAACCTTGAGACGTGATAACACCCGAACACAGGAGAGAGCCCTAAGCCGACTTGACAAGAGAAAGGGATTGAGGAAGTTGGGCCTCCTGGGTCAAGATGGAAAAAGATGGTTCTTTGGCAGCCCCCTGGTCACCATCGGGCTTAGAATAGATATTCTGAGCATCTACTTAGTAATAAGATTTAGTTAATTTAGTATAGGGTGGGGGTTAACATATAGAACTAGGATGAGCTAGTATTTAGGCGCTTAGCCTGTTTGTAATTATACTTTAAATAAGAAAAACATACACTGTAAAAATATATAAAATATCAAAAGTAGCATAGAATGGCTTGGATTTAAAGATTGTTAAGATACCAAACCAAGAAAACCAGGAAAAAGTATATATATATATAATCTATGTTTTATATTCATTTATTATCTATTATACCTGATGTTATTATATTTCAGTTCTTAGCCCATTTCCTGGGGGCTGATGAGTTCCTTCCACGTAACACGTTCCTTAATTTCTTATCCAAGTTTGGGTGTGAACTCACGACCACAGAGCGCAAGATTTGTGAGAACTTCATCTTCCTCCTGTGCGGGTTCGACGCAGCTGAGTTTAACATTGTAAGTAGGGTGCCTCTTCCATCATTGGCAGCAGAGTTAGTTAAGAGTATTAGTGTAATGGCTAGAATAGTATTGTAATACAAGTTATTTGGTTGTGGCGACAGACAGACTGGATCTTCGTATAAATGTCTCCAAAACTAAAGTGAGAGTTTTTGATAAGGACGGATCAGGAAATAATTGTCAGCTTGGTATAAGTGGGAAAATGTTAGAACAAGGAAATGATTTTGTGTATCTTGGCAGAATGTTTTGTAAAAATGATAGGGTGGATGGTGAAATCGACAGACGGGTGAATGCATCTCGGAGAGTATCGAAGAGGCAATGATGACATTATTATAAAAGTGTGTTAATACCAACATTGTTTTATGGATGTGGAGAAACACAAGATCACGGTGAATGCGGTTGGAAGGAAATATCTAAGAAATGTACGTGGAAAAACTCGTATGGACAGAGTCAGTAACGAATGGGTGTTGAAGGAGTGTGGTTTGAAAGGGAATCCAATAGGTCAATGTGAAAGAAGCGTCTTATGTTAGTTTGGGCATGTTGAGAGGATGAGTGTTGATGGAGTAACGAAGCAAATATACCGTATGAAAGTAAAGTGTGTGGATCAAAAGGAAGGGATAGGCCATGTAAGAGATGTATAAATGTTGTAGACGAATGTGTGAAAAAGAGCATGTATGACTCTGTTGTTGTCGGTTGGATGTTGTTGAAGAGAAGGAAGTATGCAAGGGTAAGGGAGTTTGTAGTCTAAAGTTAGTGAGGATGTATTAAGTACGATGTTGTTTTGAGTTATATGTACAGTTTCTTGCCTACCCCGTAATATTTAGATCAGACCAAAATATAGTTTTATTATTGGGATGAACAGTTATTAATGTTTTAAGAAGTAACTTTTAACCAGGACCTCGACTTTCATAAAGGAACTGCACTGAGACTAGTATAAATCTATGGAAGTAAACTAGCCACAAGGATGAAATTAGCTTATATGATATAAATAAAACTTGAGTCTTTGCAATGTACGGTTTAAAAAAACCAAACAGTAAATACCTAAATATGAAAAAATAGATTTGTATCATTTCAATCTATTGTGAACGTAAAACAATATATTATTACAATCTTTCACTACACAAAGTCATTTATATAAAATTATTCGTTTTATAGTTATGTCACCATTCTCTTTGGTATTTTAGCAAAACATTTTGTTCAAATTTTTATATTTACTTATATATTATCTTTGCAAATAACTTCCTAGCCTATTTTAGGTAGTGAATATTAAAAAATGTATAGGTTAACATTATGTAAGGCTCAACAGCCTAATATAAATAATATGAAAATGGCATTCAATTAATAAATATGAAAGCAGCTATTAGGATATAAATCAAAATTCGTAGCAAGCCAATCCTTAAAATACTTAATCCACGAAATGATGGCTATAAAGGCTTATAAAAAATGTTTTTCATTCACTGATTTTGTAAGGAAATTCTATACATATCTAAAATGAATCTATTTTAACAAATTGTAATGTCATACTCTTCATTATTTTACGGTTGGTTGACGATATACATATACTCAAATAAAAGTCACTGGATTCAAATAAGAATTATAAATTTGATAAAATGATACATGTTTCGATGCTTGTAACGGGTAATGATGTATCTTGTATGTGACATGTTTCAGAGCATGTTACCGGTAATCTTAGGTCACACCCCAGCTGGGACATCGACAAGAACCTTGGTACACTACGCGCAGCTCATACGATCTGGTGAGTAGTTAATATAGATATTCCATCCCCATGTTGTTATATAGGTTTCCTCTTTCATCCCCATGCTGTCATTCAGGTCCCATCTTCCATCCCCATGCTGTCATTCAGGTCCCATCTTCCATCCCCATGTTGTTATTCAGGTTTCCTTGTCCATCCCCATGGTGTTATTCAGTTTAATGTTAGTGTGCTACACAATTATTGAGGAATGTTAGTCTAGGAATGTAATAGGGCAGGACAGTTTACATAATCAAGGTATAATTAGTTTCCCCACTGCATCTTACCACCCCTACGAACTATACTCATTTTAATTATTAGAATATCGAAAGTACGATAAAGGTAGAGTTTTAAGTACATGTACACCTCGTTTACTCCGGAAGGTAACAGTCTTTCTTTGACGGACTACACTCTGTCCGTATATTATAAGCTACGCAATACTGTAAACGTTCAAGGTAAATTGAGTGTATCTACAATAGTGTAGAGGAGCAGAAAGAAACCATTTATGGGAAACTATTCTCATAACACCTGGGCAGGATTCGAACTTTGACCTATTCATCACTGACAAATCTGATTGGATGAACCTTATATTTAGTCCTCGTGTTCAACGTTGCGAATATGGAATAGTAGACTAATATTAAATATTTTCTATTATTTTTTAAAATAGTTACTAAGATAATATTTGGCCATAGAGGTGGACGAAGTTCGATTTCCAAATTTTTGTGCTGGGTGAAATTAGAAGACAATACTATGAAAGTACAGTATTCATAGTATTGTCTCGACCTACCCCCTGTGAGCTGGATTTGTCGAGAGAGCTTGCGGGAGGGGTTAGATTGCAGGCAAGGTAAGTGTGTGGGCTCGAAATAATAGGTAGGTTTGCAAATTTTAGTTTAATAGAAGCTATTAAAATATAATACGAAATATGACGTTTAGACTAAAGTTAAAGAAATAAAGAGATTGGACGCCCGCGATAGTGGAGAAACTAGCTTAACTCGTGGAAAACAATACCGATGGAATTGACTGACATTACACGTGACCCATACAGAACTCGGTCTCAACGGATGCCCTCTAAATACAAGTGCTACTGATGACCCGAAGATGTAGCCTGATACGGTCCGGTGTCGGGCTGCGTAACTGCCTGCGATATCCATGAAATTGTGAGAGCCTCAATGAAAAAAAAAGAAAAAAAAGAAGTAATTTATACCCCACATTGGCCCCTTTCCTGGCCAACTAGTCTAAAATTGTTATGAATGGTTAGAATTCTCTTTTAACCTTTCTAGTTCGTTACGTCATACACGCTAAGCCAACACTTTTCAGCCCGTGCGTCCACTTGAGTTATGTAAACCAAAACAAACATTCAAACATTGCTCAGCGGTTATGACAGTATTTATATTATTCTGAAGCAGTGGATTTCCTGAGTCACAATCATCTGAGGTATTGTACAATTTTATTTTTTTTAATTATTTATTTTTTAAATCTTACAAAGCTGGCGCATCTAAGCTCCTTATTAAGGATAGGGTTTATATTAATGGATAAAACATAAATAATAGCGGACAGTGCATACCACATAGTGCACAAAAAGTTGAAACCCTTTATTTTCAAAACTGTCGTTCATAATCGATATGTATGGTAATTAGTGCACAACGCGTATTGTTTAAATAGTTCTTACTTTTATGCGCTATGTATGGAGCTAGTAATAGATGGCCCTTATAACAGCCAATGAGAATGCGAATTATCAAATTAGCTAGTAAATTAAATACTAATGACACAGAGACAAAAATTAGCTTCTGTGATGAACACAGCCTACCCAATCGTCATTGTTGAGAAAAGGGACAAAACTCTACTCTTTTGTATTGACTACAGGAGGATCAATGAAGGCACTGTTGACGCACCACCACCCTCAGTGGACCTCCATGACACCTTACGAGACATTGGAGACGCCCAGATATTATCAACCTTAGATATGAAGTCAGGGTACTGGCAAGTGCCCCTACATCCTAATGCTAAACATCTCACAGCCTTCATCCACACATGAAGGAGAAACTCTACAGTTCACTGTCATGCCATTTGGACTCAAAAACGCTCCCAGCACCTTCCAAAGACTCGTGAGCCAAGAGGTCTACGTGGGTACATAGGGGAATTTTGCTACGCCTACTTAGCTGACGTCATCATTTACTCACGCACGTGGGAGGAACATCTGAGTCACCTATCAAAGATCCTGGAACGCTTCAATCTACATGGACTCACCGGCTCCCTACACAAGTCCCACTTCGGGAGATCTACCTTGGAATATTTGGGACATCTGGTAACTGCCGATGGAAAGGCACCACAGCCACAAACCATTACGGCTATTAATCACGCCCCCATCCCCAAGAACCACCGACATCTAAGACAGTTTCTTGGTCTCTGTAATTGGCTCCGGGAATTTTTACCTAAGATGGCCGAACTTACTACACCCCTGACCAACCTACTGAAGGCCAACACCCGCTGGAAACGGTCCATGGAAATCGAAGAAACCTTCCAAAAGCTCAACTCAGAGTTTCACCAACTCCAACCTCTCAAGAGACTGAAACCAGGCCAACCTTTCATCCTCCTGACAGACACCAGTGGTACTGGACTTGGAGCCGTCTTATACCAGGGCAACCCTGGGTGGTGATCCC
>CABFWB010005181.1:0-5000 GCA_902151455.1 Timema bartmani | reverse complement strand
CAGTCGTAAACAATATAAATCAAAGCAAACCTTTACAATCTGTTGTTGAATTAGGTCTTACTACCCATCCAGGCTTCACATACTTACACTAATGTGGTGTGAATGGAGGAGGTAGGATTGAAAGTAAATGTGCCCCTATTTGTATGAAGGTTGCTGTAAACCCATTTATGGAGAGAAAAAAAACTATAGTCTTGAGCGTCTGGCTAAGATTTCAGCCTCAACCTCCTTCGTCACTGGCAATTCAGTATATTGTGAGGATAACGCCATAGACCGTTTGGGTTGTTGTCGTCCAAAGTCTCGATAAAAGTAGTTAAAATTGAACACCATAAATAAATTACCCACTCTTGGTTTTCTATTTAGGGCCGACTCCTAGATAAATATTAATCTGGCAGATTTCTATCTGGTAGATAAGTTAAAAGTGTGTCTTATTACCGCCAGATAAAATCTATTTATCCATCAAATTTTTATCGGGAGGTTTAAGTACCTGATAACTTTTATCTGAAAGTTAAAATGGTTGTTACCATGGTGACGCGTTGTTTTTCATGAGGTTTCGCCTATCAGAATCTGTTTTTAGGTTAAAATATTGGTTCATGTGTTTAGTAAGCACAGGCCCGGGCTCTAACTATATAAAGTTAGAACATTTAATTCACACTTTTATATAAACTGACAAGCTATTTGTAGAGTTATATTTATATAAGAACCAATTATCCAAATGTGAGTACAATAAATGAAATTTTGTAAACGTTGTACCCAACTATTGACCACATTTTGGCAGACATCGAAATTATTACTTGCAAGACATCTTAGCTTCTGCGCCCACGTGACGCCATCTGTTTTCTCGCACTAGTTTAGCCACCATTATTTAACAAATGTTGAGCGTTGTAGTCACTTTCCAGGTAGTAGCGGTAGCAGCAGGGTTCATACGCATGCGCGCACCAGTAAAAACAGTACCAACCTTGCGTTTTATACATAAAAATATATTTACACTTCATATAGCTATCCGGCAAATAAATCCAGTTCATAATACGTGTAAAATATTAAAGTGGCTAATAACCTTTATCTGCTCGCTAACTTTAAACTACCGATAGCAATATTTATCTGGTAGGTAGTCATAAGACCGGCCCTTACAGATATTAGCGCAATTATTACCAGGAAAAAGTAGATTTGGCACTCTCTAGCTCAATTTCTTGCTTACTCTATGGCATTAGGAACTCAAAAGTTCATTGGTGCACTTACGAAAGTACGCCAACTATCCCTAGCTTGAGCTAGTTCTATCCAGTCCATCTCATTACACCTTATCTTTTTCAGTTATATTCTAATGTTATCCTCCCATCTGCGTCTAGGTCTTCCCAATGGCCTCTTCTCGTTAAAAATAGAATGATCAAAAAAGTTTCTAAAATTGTTAATTATTGAAAACATATTATATTAACCTACCTACAATTAATTTTATATTTTCATTTTGGTATTTATCATCCAGGTCTAAGCCAATTTCTAAACTAAACTATGTAAGGGCGTGGAAAGCTGTTTTTTTCTAGGCAAGGGCACGCTAGAAAATCGTACTATGCCTTGATCCAATAAAAGTTTCTATACGTAGGCCTATATATGAACCCCACTGAATCACCCTTCTACCCCCTTTGCAACTAGGTCTGGTACTTGCGCAGCTGTCACAAAGTAAAATAACAAATGACTCAGTTGACAGTATAACTGACGTCAGAAATTATGTTATTGTCATAGTAAAATTATTGTTGCTTGTTAGTAAATAAGACTGTGAAACTTTGTCTAACCTATTTGAAGAAGCGTCTTGTATGAATGCCTGTAGTTGAGCTAATATCATGATTGATTGCTTTCAGGAAGGTTTGAGCCGTACGATTTTGGTCCGCGGATGAACATGAAGTGTTATAATCAGTCAACACCTCCAGAGTATGACCTGACCAACATCGCTGTGCCCATAGCGTTGCATTACTCAGATAACGACTGGCTAGCTGGTCATTTGGTAAGATTTACTGATTAGTTGAAAGTGTTTCAAAAAATGGCTAGAGAGCCAAGGGTGGAATAAGATTTTCTTGGAGGCTAATAAGAAAGGAGTAAAATTGACTGCCTATTTAGTAATGTAGTAAAGGTAATAATAGTTGATAATAGGTCGGACTCTTCTTGTTGGCAGGATGTGAAGAATCTCTCTGTAAGACTACAACAGAAGATAGGAATGTTCCGTGTGTCGCTGCCTTCCTTCAACCATGTTGACTTCATGTGGGCTAAGGACGCTCCCAAGCTGGTGTACAGCAAGATTCTCAAAGCTCTGAAACAATATGTCAACAAATGACAGGTCAGTCTGAGTGGTTAGATCTTGTCTGAACTCTTGAATGAGATTTGTTTCAACCTCTCTGTGAATCCTGAGGGCATTTCTTTCCCTCATTAGCCTTTAGTTCCTTCCAATCGGCCATCCAGTGTATTGTGAGTCGGAAGTCTTAGACCGTGGGACCACCGCAGGCATCAAATAATAACTGATCAAACAAATCGAGATTTTGATTTAACTCGAGCATTTGGCATTCTTTCTGTCCGTATGTCTGTCTGTCCGGATATTTTTTACGCGATACCTTTCAAATGCGGGGACCGATTTTAACGAAATTTGGCACGGATATTCTATGAACCTAGGCCGAATGATGTATTTACGTATTTTTTTAAACTCGTTTCTAAATGTTGGTCGTTCAGAAAGTATTTTGTTTAGTAGTTCATCAAAAGTAATTTGAATAAGTAGTGTATTCATGGTTTGTAAGAGAAATACCAAATAATTAACCAACCTAGTTTAAAGGCCTATTAAGCTGCCTTGCACAATATGAGTCTTGACAGGGTTGATACATACACTTAGTTTACCTTGAAAGGTAGCAGGCTTACCTTGCATGGTTCAACTATGGTGTAGCTTATAAGATAGAAATATAGCATGGGCGTAGCGAGGGGGTGTTATGGGGTTCAAACCCCAACATCTCTCCAAAATTTTCTGAAGTTTTTAATATTGGTCTCAAAAGAGTGTTTGGTATGGAAAACCTGAGGAAGTAAAAGAATTTTAAAGTGTAGGCCTTAGCAACGCTGTTTAAAAGAGTGTAAAATAGGAAACAAATAATGATTGTGTTACAATATAACTTTATTAATTATAGGTCTGTGATACGAAAAGTACGACACAAATGGCATACAAGATACATCGAGATTTCTGGTAAACGTTAAACCTCTAAATGGTGGCGCTTCTCCCTCCACCGCGCGATGCGTCACTGTTCTCGCTTATCGTAATGAATTCTTTGATCCTTTAGCTATCCAGTGGTATAATTTAATTTTGGATGTAGAGGAAAGATTCGAAACTACAACACCAAACTGTATCCCCCGATTTTGTTATCATTAGGTTTTTTGGATTGCCCCCGTATGGTAGCAAATTTAAAGACGTATTCACGTCAATAAGTTTTATCGGCAGAAATTAGCTGTGTTTAAAATTGTAATCAGCTGTTACCCTTAATAATATATTTCAAAATGAAAGGACACCAGAATGTAGGGATAGTGTTTAATTATTGGGCTAAGTTAAATTATAGTATGTAGGATATCTGTCAAGAGGCTCAGAATAAATTCAAAATGTGATAACAACAAAAGTAGTGCAATGGATTGTCTTATATACGACTAGCAACTGACTTGCAAGGCGAACTATCAAGTATTGTGTTTTTATAAAAAAAACTTTCAAATGAACATTTTATCTGTATTTGAGACAGACAGACAGGGAAGTAGCTATTTATATTAGTTTAGGAAACTTGGATTCTCCCGCCACAATTTCTTCAATTACCATTTATACATGCCAAATTTTAAGATTTATTTGGTTATCTGGTCCTTCTATCCTCTTTCTAGACTAATTTTTTTTACCACATCCAAAAGTTCCCCACCTCCCAGTTTGTCCATCAAACTCTTAGAAAGTTAAAATTTTAAAATTTATTTAGGTCTGGAGTTGCCTTTCTATCTTCCTGACAAATTTAAATTTTCTACCACGACTAGAAGCTATTTTTTTTGTTTACACTCCCTTTACCCTATTTCCCAAAGTCCCATTTAAAAACTTAAAAATGTCAGGCATTTTTTGTTATTTAAAGTGATTCTTATATCTTCCTGCCTAGTTTGAGTTTACTACGGCACTGAGACGAAATTGCTTTTGATAATTTTGGAGACTTAAAACCACCTCACGCTTTTTGTTGGATTATCATTTTAAAAACTAAAAATTCTGAATTTTTTTATTATTTATAGGGGTTCGTATATTTGCTAACCAAGTTTCAGTTTTCTACAACACTGGAAAGTGGTTATTTCTATTATTTTTGTAAACTGTGAATCCCCACCACATCTATCTAACTTTCATAAAGAAATTTATATTTTGAAACTTTTTTGGTTATTTGGATTTTTCCCTCTCCCGGCCAGCAAAATCTCAATTTTTCTATCACATCTAAATTTAAAAAAATAATTATAAACCCTTCATTTCCCAAAGTTTTGAAATTTCCCATTTTTAGATTTTTCTTATCGCATAGGGCCAAGACTAACCTTCTGACCAAGTTTCAGCTTTCCAGCTTGATGTAGACTTTTGAGAGTAATGTTTAAATTATTAGAAACCAACGGTAAATTCGCCCCGTGTCGCAGACCAAACTCAAAACTGCGCATGCTCAAAGACCGCGACTCAAGCCGCAGTTGCAGGAAAATGTCGCAGCTTGGACAAGGCTCCTTAGGGCCACCGCGGACTGGGCGACCAGTTCACACAACCAGCCACTGTGATGTTTTAGACACCAGCGATTTGCTACGCGACCAAGGAAGCAACCTGCCATTTAATTTCTACTTTCTAACGGATTTGTCCAGTTATCCAACTGGTCACCTGCGCGCCGCTCGCTATCCCAATGGTCACTGCAGTCAAGTGCGCGCTGTCCCATCTACCGCAAGCATTCTCACTGGTCGCGCGGCTGGCCACCCAGTGCGCGCTGTCCCATCTACCG
>CABFWB010005180.1:22147-37065 GCA_902151455.1 Timema bartmani | reverse complement strand
TTCTTAGGTGGACAAAGATGCGCCTCTTTTCTCATTGATTATATATCATTGTATATTATTTTATGCGTGTTCTTATGTGGAGTGGTGATGATACAATGTACATTATTTCGTTCAGAAATCTTACGAGTTTATAGAAAGAGAGAGAAAGTCTGTGCGGTGTGTCGTACCATTCATTTCCCTATGCTTCCCATGTTAAACTGGCAGCCAGTTGCCATACAGCGGCTCGATCCGTCTCCCCGTGAGGGGGGCGTGGCTGTGTCACTTTCTCGCAACGCTACAGCATGTATATAATAGCTTCATGGCTGTAGTCCTGTGTGTTTTTTTCCTATCGAGAGTACATTCATTGAAATAGGCTATTTTTTGGTTCTTTTCCTTGTCCTAAAAATGGATACAAACATTTTCTCAAAATGTATGTTGTTTATTTTGTATTTTTTAATGATTTTAGTTTTGTAAGCCATGGCTATACAAAGTGGAAGGTTTTTTTTAAGAATTTTGAATTGATCTTTGGCATCCTGATTAATTGTATCGGTCTAGTTCTTCTAAGACACTTTTCAAAACATTAACAAAACCCAATACTACTACTCTTTGGTTTCTCTTACTGATCAAAGTCATTGTGATTGTAAATCAGCCAGAAACTTGTACATTTTATTAGAGATCAGCAGGGAAATAGGTTTATAAGTGAATTCTGAGGAGACAACACAGATTGAGGATGACTATTTAGAGATTACTGTGAATAAAATATAATTTGGCTCGGTTATTGAATACAAATATTTGTGAACATTTTTAACTAGTAATCGACTAGTAATCGAGTTTCTTCAAGAGGTAGCCATTACCTCTTTGTCCAATGGAAGCAATGTAAAATGTGAACTGTGTTCTTTTCATTGTTAAAGCCATATAGTGTTTGTTCCTTTTAACTGTTTCATCCCCCTCAGCTGTACTTTCTCTCAAATATAATATAACTAGTAGCTAATAAAGATCTTATAGCAAAAGTTAGGAAAATCTACAATACAATATAAAACAAAATAGTAAAGATCACTAGATTGTTTTCTTTTGATAATTAAATATTCTATGTCAAAAACTGCGACATTTTCTCACATGTATCAACCCCACAGGCACACTAATTGTGCTGTTTCTGGTTTCACATTGTCCATTCTTTTGCTGTCAGTGTCTTTACAAGTCATATTGTGCAACGACATGAGAAAAATCCGTCAATCTCGACTAGGTTCGAACGCAGACATTTGGTCTCGAGGTGAGCATTTTACCCCAAGATCATCGAGGTAAACCCATAGAAATTCACATGTGCTGATATAATTAATCAATCAGTTCAGAATGTGCATGTTAAATACCTCAAATAAGTAAATAAATAAATATCTAAAAGAAACACACCCACTGGACATGCTCATGGTCAGTATTTACGCTGCTGGTTGCAACAAGATTTAATTGTGTATCGTTGTATTACACACATTGGAACTATATCATTAACAATGATTATTCCAACCAATTATATCAATCAATTAAATTAAAATGTATCCCTCAGAATGGCAGTATACTTACCATATATAATATATTGTAATTAGTGAATATTCCATTCACTAAATATGTGTACACACAGTAGTAATTTAATCCTAAATTAAGAGGTTTTAAAAAGTATTTATATTCATAAGCAGTTATACAAATAGTTATAAGACCAATGGTTATATATGAATTTTAGAAGTTGTATTTTTTCCTCAAATTGTGCTGCATTTAGCATAATACTGATTTTTGGGGCATACAGATTCACTTCCCTTAATTTTGGTACACACCCAAATATGTAGCAATATAGCAATAACAAAAGCATACTTACCACTTTAGATGCGTTAGATTTAAAAAAAACTTATGCTGAAGGCTATTTAACTAGCTCCTTGTAATGTACACTTTTTCAGTCTAGAACTGTATTTATTTAAATTACTACATTTACACCAAAGGTGTTTATGGTTCAAATTAATTGGTAAAGTTGATAAGTTTATGGAAGTGCACTTGAATTAACTTGAGAGAGTGATAAATTACAGTGATAATGATTTTAAAACTACCCCTAATGCTTTTTTACCAGGATTCAAACCTCAATGGTGACTATATGTAATGTATTAGAGCATGTAGCCCCCAGGTTGGGTGACGTTTGATTAGAAATGTTAAGTTTCAACCAATGGCATGGCTAACAATATAAATAAGGGCGGACTGAAATTATATATACAGCCGTCGAACCCCTTTCTGGTAATACTTTAGTGTCCAAACAAGACAACCTCCCATAATTCCAAATTACTCATACAAATACTAGCACCAAAAATTTACTGTTTTAACTCACTTGAAAATTTTGTTTTTTGTACGTGAAATATTTATTTGTGTAAACCTATGTACAGTAGCCCCATGGCTTCTTTGGTGCAGATTGACAGCTCACAGCTGACAGCTTTGAAAAGCTACCAGACCAAATTATGTATCCCTACGCCGAACCATATGATCTGCAAAAAACATGTGTTTAGCAGCTGTCACTTCTGACAGTCAGCACCAAAGAAGCCATGGGGCTACTGTAAGTAAAATAAATAGCTATGTATATTTGATTCGTGTAACCACTCAAATGAATTTTTGACTTAATTTAGCATATTTGCTCATGAATTCGTTATTAAAATAGGTACTTTATTGCTTGGGTATATAGGAGAGGTGTTTCATACCTGAATATCCTTAATAGTAATATTCTCAAGTACACCTTAATCTCCCCGTTCACCAACAATTGGCCAATCATCTCACCCCTTTCATAACCACTTAAAGTGGGGATGTAGAGAACACGAGAAAAGAAAGGCCAGTGTTATTTGCAGTTTTTATATCAAAACAAATAAAACATTCCTTTACAAACAGTACAAACAGTCTAATTTGCTTCACATGGCGGTATCAATAGTTGTTGAATATTTGCCATGAATATAGTGGCATTAAATGACAAACTTTTTAAATGGAAAGAAAAAAGTTGTCATTACATTCTAGGACACCAATGACAGATATTCAAGAACTGTTTTCACCATATAAGGAAAATTAATGTATATGTTTGTAGTGAAGCAATATTTGAATTCTTTTGACTGCTATAAAAACAGCAAAAACACTTACCTTTTCTCACATCCCTACAAGCCCACCTTAAATCAATATTTGACAACTTGTTGATACTAGCTTCTTCTCGAGGTCAATAGCGGAAGCCCTGGAGTAAAGGAAGAAGGGTAAGAATCTTAGTAGTAATGTCATTGTCAACTAGAAAAATAAAATTTGCTACAAAGTGTGGTTAGTCTCAATAGAGGAGAAAGTGAAAGAGAAAAATCTTTTCTCAATGCACTAAGAACTTTTTTCACTTTTATTGCTTTCAAAGTTGTTTTCAAACTTACAATGGCATATAAACCTTTGCTAATTAGTTTTCTCAACCTTCCTGTAGAAGGTTTAGGGGGTCTCATAGTCTACCCTGACAGTATGCCTCTGGTTTCAACTAATTTTATTTCACTAAAAATAACACACATGAAAACAGTTCCACTCTTTGCTTAAATATTAATAATGCTGTACAAACTCCCGATAGTTACAAAATACTATGTAAATGTGTTGGAAGTGAGGGTAAGGGTAGTAATATTACCTCAGGTTTAAGGTCATTGTTTGATCTTGAGTTGATTAAGTAGGCCTACAATAGTCTCTCGGAAACTCGACACTTGATAACTCAACATTCCGTGTGTAGCATGTCACCTAAATCAAAATGACATCTACAAACTGTAATCCGCACAAAATGCTAAACTACAATAAAGGAAACCGAAGAAGAGAATTAAAACTGATGTATTCAGCCATAATATCATTTGGGTTCTACTTACATTACGTGGATGTTCCCAGATATGATCACCATGCTTTCACCAACTGTTCTTCTAGCATGGCGGAAGCAAAGGCGTGGCAGTTTCATCGCACGTCTAACCTCTTGACCTCAACATTGCAGAAAGACATGATGGTCGTTGGTTCATAGCCACGAACGCGAGCGACGACCAATACGCCCATAGCGGACTTCCTTGGCAACTCTTTCTCCACCGTTCCAAAACCCCCTCCCCATTTCCTCCCTATTCCCTTGTTTACTTGCCCAGTTTGCTAGTCAAGAAAAGAGTATATAACGGGGGACTCCTAGGTTCACAGGTTGTAGTTCATCACTTGGATATCTTCGAAGAAGGAAACTCTGCTCCAGCATTTGTAGAAGATACTGCTGACCATGACGGTTAGGTCGTGGGTGTCACCGCCTCGACGCCAAGGGAATCCCGGCTATTGATCCAAGTATTTAGTTATTTTCCAAGTCCTTCAGACTTGTTGAGTTAGTCCATAGGACTATGTAAGTTTTTGTTAGTCAAAGTGGCTATGATATTAGTCCCACGTCCATCAGACATGTTTGCTTTAGTCAAGATGATTTTTCCCTTATTCGTCCTTCAGATGCTATGTTTTAGTCAGAGTGACTAAGTTTAGTTTTTGAGTATAGCTGACTTAATTTTCTGTTAGTCTAGTCAGAAATTTTGACTACATATTTTGACTATATCATTATGATATAGCTTAAATACATGAGCCTTTAGCTCTATATGTAATAAGTCCATAAGACTTCACGATATCACATGACGCCGTGGACGTCATGCTCATATGTTCAAATTTTGTATGGCTACAAGCAGGTTGTCTAACACCTTTACATGAGGACCTAGTTAGGTCAGTATCTCACAGCACTCTAGTTGACATCTCTTATTCTGTGTTATTATTTTGGGTGCGGAACACGGCTAAGTTGTATGGTGGCCCACACAGATAGTACTTTCTTTCGCCCCTTGGTTGGCGCTTCTTATGATTTAGTATTTAATGTTGGTGTACACTAAACTTGGTGTTCACCCCAGGCAGTGGGTAATGACATAAATGTATTATTGTAATGCTCTGGCAGTACCCACTGGGAAAGGACCGGCCATAGTACTATTTAGTGTAGACACCTGGTTGCTTTTTAGCCATTTACCGATGGAATGGACAGTCCGTCCTCTTACAATATCTGAAACAGTTCTTTGTTACAAGCCAAGCCAGCTAGCTAGGACAAGCTTCGATTAATAACTCTAAAATTATAGGATCTGTTGTCACATCTTTATTTGTATCTAATTCATCATGTTTTCTGTTTTAGACCCTTCTGGTGGAAGTCAGGCGCTAGCCCGGCTGTGTTGGAATCCAATACTCTCTGTATACATAACGTCCTTTTGACTGTTGCCGTGTCATCTTGGACACGTATCCTCCCGAGCCACGGGAAGTTCCTATAACTTTGGAGTTGTTAAACCCTATCTTATTTGCCAGTTTTAAACGTAATATTGTTCATCTAAGAGTTACTAGTTTTCCTTTGCCTATTTTAATGGAATTCAACCACTTATTATTCTTTGGTCCAACTTTCTATTTTCTTTTACCAATTGTAACCTGATATCAATTTTTATGTTATTGTATAATAAATCTATTTTTGTTACCTATTTAATTCTTTCACTGTTATAAAGTATGTACCTATTATACACTTATAAAATGTTCTCACTACAATTATCCCGGGTGACGTGTAACTCAACATGTGCATGTGCATGTGCACACAGTTGTTGGTGCCAGTCATCACAATCCAAGGTCATTCAACTGTATGACCTCTCAGTTTGTTTGTGTGGCTCGAGTGGAACAGTCGTGCTGTTGCTGTGGTGTTTTTACAAGTGCTGTGTTTGTTAGTTTTACAATTCAGTAACTTGTTATTTGAATCAATACAATATTATATATACAGTATTGTACTGCATTTCTGTAAATCACTCATATGTATATACAACATTGTATTAACATGCAATATATTGTACTGTACATATATTACTGTTACTGTACCATACAATACTACAGTACAGTACAACTATACCTATAATATTCGATACTGTACCTTGATTCATTCTTGTTTAGTAAACTCGACAGACACCATCTCAGTCCACATTAGGTCGAGTTACCGAGAGACTACTGTACAAGAAAGACACCATCTCAGTCCACATTAGGTCGAGTTACCGAGAGACTACTGTACAAGAAAGACACCATCTCAGTCCACATTAGGTCGAGTTACCGAGAGACTACTGTACAAGAAAGACACCATCTCAGTCCACATTAGGTCGAGTTACCGAGAGACTACTGTACAAGAAAGACACCATCTCAGTCCACATTAGGTCGAGTTACCGAGAGACTACTGTACAAGAAAGAAGTCTCATCAACTCTTATAACTATTAAGTTGCATTCTAGGAATTGTCTCTGAAACCATATTTAATGTACTAAAGACAGTTCATTTGAAATATATACATACATACATACACACACACACACACACACACACACATACACACACATCCAATAAGGAGACCAAAACCAAGCGATTAATTGCATACAACCAAGCAACTTTCGCATTTGAACAATACTTCGCTCATCCACCGAGGCAACTATGACTAGAGTGCTGGGTAATAAACCAAACTGGTTGATTGCCAGGTGCTCAGTTGCCTGTAAGTCGTTTAGTCATGCATTTGTGGAAGAGACTACACCGTGTTTTATTTTAATTTGTGTGAGCTTAAATAAAATTATATTTTTCCATGTTTTTTCTGCAATTTTTCACTTTTTGTGACAAACTGCCACAGACAATGACAAAGAAATAACAAACAGTAAATGTGAACTTTGTTCCGGAGGTGGAGCTCTTCAAAACTTTCCCTGCTCATTCTATCCATTTGTTTAAACTTAACAGAATTCCTTAAGTGCAATCTTAAACCACCTTTTATCTTTGTTTTTTTCAAAATCATGGTGAAACCAAAAATGTTTACGGGTCTTTTCACGAGCTTTTAAGTAGATGTAGCCCACAATAAGGTCCTCATCAGACGACACTTTCGATCGCGTTGCGTTAGTTTTCTTGGTGGACGAAGAGCCTATGTGTAATGGAAAATTAAAGGACTAGGGTTGGTCTTTATTGGTCATAAGAATGTTTAGATTCTTGTTTTATAATAACATTTAATGTGTTAATTAATGTACAATATTTAAAATGTGACCTCTACACTAAGCACCTAACATTGGCTGTTTCATTTTGTTAATAAATAACTCTTACTAGAGGGACAAAATCATCTACCTCTTCATGAACACATTTAATAAACAATATTGTGGAGACGTAACGAAATTAACAAATATATTTAGATACAGAACATGTGTTTTACTTTGCTAGATCTAGAGCTCTGAATATCACATGTGAACAACTATTAGTTTTCTAAATTAATATTTTTAATCACAAATTAGATTTTGTAAGCACCATAGTTTTTATAGAATTAATTTCCTAAATTTATTTTTACTTCTGTCAGTATGCTTATCCCTCTTATTATGTATTTACACAATATCACTTTTACAATGGACAGAGTTCAGTTTATAGTATGTACATTAGTAATTTAACCAATCACTTCACTGCAATGGTGGCACTTCAGCCTCCTTAAAGGCATCATTCTTAATATTAAACTTAACATTCAAAAAAATTAAAGATGGGCTGATTCCTCTTTTTCTCAATTTCTGGTCCAAATTCTAATGCTAGAATATTTAAAAATGTAAACTTTTATTAAGAAAGAAAGAAATTGAAAATTACACAACAAAATCAGAAACTTCGTTTTGTCAAGGAAATGAGCATCACCTATAAAATGGATTTCTTAATCAGTTTCCTCAATTATTTTGTTTTTAATTAGTTTTTTTATTTGAGAAAAAAATTCCCAATAGCTATTTTAAGTCAAGACCTGCCATATTTGAATTCAAGGTCAAGTTTTGTAATTAATTTGAATATCTAATTGAGGATTTAATCTCATATCTGAAAAATATAGAGACAATAGTCGAACAAAATATATCAACCGAATAATATTGAATATAGTCATTCAAGAAACATTCATATTATTACCAGTTATATCCTTGAATAAAACAAATATTTTAAATATGTCCTAATTCATGCAATAAACCCATCTTATTTCATATAAGTATAACAATGTTTAACAAGACAACAGATGAAACATTAGCAATTGTATATATATGAACACCAACTCATAGTTTGAAAGTAAAACAAACAAGATGAGGGGAGAAAGAGCTCTACTACATTTAATAGTCAAAAGAAAAAAAAAAGTACAATAATTTGTTTGAATCTTAAGTGAATGCATTTATAGCCTTATATTGTAGTGTTGATGTTTCACATGGTCAATAAGTCAAAGAAAAAATATATGGGTCAATCATTTGAATAAAATATATATATTTTTTTCTCAAAAAATAACACACATTATTAACATGTGAAACAGTGCTAACAAATTTAGTTATTAGTTAAGTAAAAATAGCAGCATAAAAACACCTGGTGCTTAAAAAATTAAATGAAAATAAAATAGTAACATTAAAGTTTTGGAATCATGTCGGACAAATTTGTGACTATCCAGTCAAGTTTTGAGCACTAAACTACCTCTCCTTCAAGGATCCTTTTCCTGTGATCTAAAAATAGATCCCCTCAACTTATGTAAACAAATCACATTGTCAACAGTGGTGTTATCATTCTTTGGCAACTTTTAGTTCAGTTCATTTATTAATTTGATTGTGTATGTTTGATTCTCTCTCTCTCCAGATAGTGAGAGCTCTCTGGTAATGGTTAAGAGGCTGAAATGTGGAAGTGTGTAAAGAATTGAAATGATAATGAACCTGGTGGTAAAAAAATAAAAATCATTGAAATCTTAATTACTTGTTCATGGTCACCATGCACAGGATTGCAAATTACTGAAAAAATATTAGTGATAGTGAAACTACAAATATTTTAGAAACTTATCAAAGGTAAATGTTATGAAAGGGGAGTAGATATTTAAGCACCAAAGATGCTTAATATAGGCAGGCAAATATTCAATCAAAATATGGGATTCTAGCACCAGAATAGGCACTTAAGGGGGGGAACACACTAAGCAATGTAAAATTGGGTTTAATAATTACTATTTTTCTACCAAAAGCCAATTCACAGTGCTGTGTTTTATTACATTTTAGCACAATGTCAGGTTTACACATATTATGTACTAATTAAGATAATATTAAAGGGGTAACGAAGGTGGGATTTAAAGTAAGTGCATCTTTATTTTGTGTTAAAAAAGTGAAAACCTATAGTAAAAAAACAGCCTCAGTACACCCGACCAGGACAAACTTCCCGTCATCGGCAGTTTAATCTATGGTGAGAGTGATGCCTTGGCCCATTCGACCATCCAAGTGGGTCACATGCTAATCCCTAGATATCTATCTAGATTTTCTGTACTGAAATGGGTTATATTCACAGATATACTTTTTTATATAATTTGAAAGGCTGGATTCTACTTTACACAATATCAAGGGAAAAATTTTCAAATTTACCATTTCTGAAGAAGTTGAACTTTTCTCCCGCAAATTTGCCATTTCCTCCCAAGATGTCTGCCACTGATCACAATGTATGCCTTTTGGAAGCTATTTAACATGTGTTGATTTATAAACCTACAGTAAACAAGTATGTTGCAACTTAGTTTCTAAGAAACTGTACTCTCTTTTTCAGTAGAAAGTCCATATTGTATGAGAAAGATAGAGAAGAGGTCAAAGCCGAATTAAGGCTCTTATTCATAAAATAGGCAATTATAGGTACCATAAAATTAACATATTTAACTCATAACATGAAATGTTTATCTATTTCAACTGCCTCCTATGTTTTACAATCAAGGAGGCAAATAGGAAAAATCCAGTCACTAATTATGAGTTATATCTAAATGTGCTATTTTTCAAATCATACTTGAAAAAGCACATGTAGTATCTTATAAAGTGAGTTATCTCATTGGCTGATCATGAAAAGCTCCAACCATTTCTTAAAATCCTACAAGGCCCTGTGTACAATATATTATTTTCACAATGTTAAGTGAAAAACAATATAATATTACCAATTAAATGACCATCAAATTAAACTGTTTCGAGAAGACAAGAGCTGAACTAATGGCGAATGCGTTCTAAACTAGATGAAACCACTGATGTAGCGTATATTGTAGTTATTCTTGTATGTGTATGATACATACAACAATACATTTGAAGTAATGTTGTTCTGTACAACAGGCTAAGATAATTTCGATGTGTTTCATTCTTAGTTGAAAGAAAGAGGACTATAGTTTTAACAGAGTGCTGATATATGTACTGACTAGAGCCCAGTCAAAATATCATGGTTTTACACAGCTCCGCTGGAAATCTAAAGTATTAACAACTGTATAATATACAGGCAAGCACCACCGGTAAATAATATATTATTATTATTAGCACCGCGTCTTACTACCCGTTCAGGTTATACGCACTAAATAATATAATTTTGTTCTTGAGGAGTCTATCAAAATAACAAATATAATTAAAAACATTTCTGTGTGTGCAAGGGTTTTCAGTACTATTTTAGCATATAGAAGGTGGTTATTTAAGGGCAAAGTGTTAGTTCGACAATTCAATGTGCAATTGGAAGTCTTGGTGTTTCTTTCAGACTAATTGTGAGACCTGTAAAAAGCTTCTTCAGCACATTTAATGTTTGAAGGAATGTGGACAGCTTATATACTTGCATCAGACCTCAACTTAAAAAAAACAGTTTCAAAAACTTTACACCCGAGTTCTACATGTGTCTGAAAGGTTTTTTTTTTGTGCTAATCACTTTTGCTTCAACATACTCCAATGAGCATATAAATATAAAATATTCTATTAGAGCTGAATCGACGCAAGCCTTATATGAAACTGCAGTGGTAGGCTATATTAAACATGACTTCAAAAACTACAAGACTCAAATTTTTAAAGAAGTGGACAGTCTATTTTTTTAAAAAGATGAATTGTAGTTATTTTAATTTACTTTCATAAGTTATTGTTATCTTATTGATGCACACTTCATCCATTGGTTGTTTTTCTAAAAATATGTATCATAAAAGGGAGATGTGGATCACTTGAATTAAAATATTAATTTATTGTAAAGCTTCTTAATGATAAAAAGAGCCACTGCTTGTTATTCTATAATTTAAAAAAAACTTTGCAACAATCATTCACTATTAAAATTGAAAACTCACAGTCATAGATTTACACACATCAACTGTAAAAAAACAATTAGTTTTTAGTTTATAATAAATCTTCTCATAGTAAAACAAGGGGCAGTTTAAAAGTGTACAACTTTGTTGTGATCATAGTAGTGCTAGTATAAGTATATAGACTATTTGAGGAAAACTGAAAATGTCAAATTCTCTAAACACAAATATTACTAGCTTTGTATTTCAGTAGTTACTGGAAAGAAAAATCACATTATAATGTAAATGTTAAATCTATTAGTGATGGTTTTTTTTGTAAACATTAGTATCACCTTGTTTTTGAGAAAGGAAAATAAAGCTACGCTAAATAACATATTTTTAGAGAAACACGTTAAATTGACTTCATTTTTTTAATACTGTTTCTAGTTAATATGAAAAGGTTTGCTTTAAGTTTTTGATAGAAATCATACTTTGGAAGTTTTATATAAAATGTTTTAATTTATCAGAAAAAATATTAATTTTTGAATAAAAATCAAACGAATATGGTTGTTTACTGTTCATTAAAATGAATTTGAAATTTTAATATAAAGAATAATCATAATAAAAAATTATCTAAAATATGCTGTAGCTAATGCCTGAATATTACCTAATAGCCAGGATTATTCAGGATTACGATGGGATGGAAGGGCTTGTGAGAAAAAGGCAGTGTTTATGCAGTTTTTATGGCAAAACATTTTTTTGGCCAAAATAAATAAAATATAGCTCCAGTACAAACATAGGATTGAATTTCCTTCACATGGTGACCTCAAAATTTCTTGAATATCTGTAAATGGTGTCCTAGAATTTAATGACAACTTTTTCTCTTCATTTAAAAAGTTTCTCATTTGATGCTGCTATGCTCATGAAAGATATTAAACAACTGTTGATAACTCTGTGTGAGAAAAAAATTAAACTCTATGTTTGTACAGGAGCAATGTTTTATTTATCTTAGCCAAAAAAAGTTATGTTATAAAAACTCATGTCTCCTCCTCCCAACCCAGCTTAGATATTAATATTGCAGATTTAGAGAATCGAGGAAACCAATTTGATTCAAATCCATGTTATAACACGAGAAAAGGGCAAATAATAGTTTTGAACATAACATGCTAATCCAAAAAACCCAATATTTTGAATATAAATTAATATCATTAATAACTCTATGAGTAGTAATAATAATTATTGCAAGGTAGTAATACAAAAATTAGCAGAGAGCTTCACAATTGAGTGAAGTTTTTATATTATATTGCAAACAATTTGTACAATTCATATTTATAGCCAATGTACTTATTGATAGTATTATATACATAAGTTCCCATTCAATACCCCCTTATGCTGTAAGATAACAGTTGTACCTTATTATTTAAGCTTGTAAAACTAACAGTCATAGATTTACACTCTCTCAATCAATCAATACATGCCATTAACGTTACGCATGCCTATTGTCATATCATAAAATAAATAAACGTTTGTGTGTGTGTGTGTTTAGAAAGACATAACTTGCCTGTCCACACATCAACTAGTTAAAATATACACAAGTTTTTACTTTTGCTTGAAATATAAGTATTTTAAAATGATACAGCCAATTAAAATAATTTAATTGAGCGTGGCAGCAGCAATGGTAAAATCTCAATTCTCCTCCTTCCCACTTTCTCCACCCCCACGCTTGTAATAGCCCTAAGAAAACATCTTCCCACCGAGCTTAAAGCTGAGTCACCACCTAACAAATATTGCATAAATTGTACAAAAATGTCTATAGCATTCTTCAAATGATCAACATAAACAATTGAAGGCCCAAATGTCATTCATTGGATAAACTGATTGTGCTATAGTTGGCCGATGATTACATTTATCGTAGACTTTGACTCAATCCTACAAATAAGAACAAATATATGTAACTTCTCTTATGTCTAGAATTTTGAATGTAAATAATGGTTCATAATGGTTTGGTGAAAGAAGTTTGATTTCTATATAATTTAGAGTTGGGTCAGATTTACTTTTTTACGAATATGAATCTTCATTTTACTTAAGAATCTTGAATTTTAATCCGAATCTTGGAAAAATGATAAACCTAAGAGAAAATAGAATATAATGGAATAATAGAATAATAGTTTAGTGTTAAATTTTTTTTTGCTATAATTAGGGACACCGAACAATCACAAAATGCATTTTTATGAACTTTTATTCAAAACATTTAAATTGATATAAAATATTTTTAAAGTTCGTTGTAAGGTACATAGGTGAAATTAAACAAAACTGAACCTTTACGCTAAATTGATTACGTGGCCTTTTATATGAGAATAATAGTCAATTATAACAAGAATTTACAATGTCAAAACTATACACATACTTACTTAGTATAAAATGACATTGTTTTTTGCCTGAAAACGCCAGAAAAAATAGTACCAACGTCACTATTATAATTTTACTATTATTAATGCCATAACAAATCAAAGTTTCTGCTCTATAAAATATATTTCCCTCCACCAAACTTGGTAAGGAAGAAGTAAAATATGTATTTTATCTGCTACTATGACAGTTAAATTGCGACCAAAGACCAATATTTAAAATTTATCAGTAGTTTTTATATACATACCACTTAGGTTGAGCAGATTTTTTTTCTTCCCATTTTTAGTCAAAAAATGTCTTATTTACAAATATTTACAAACATTTAATACAACTTTTAATATAACTAAATCCAATCATTTTATTTACCACAAATCAGGGTCTTATGCAGCTACGTGTTAAATTACTGGTCTGGGGTTGAGCTGTTAAGTTTATCCTATGATTAAGTTGGGGATTAACCACCAATAAGCTGTATTAAAGCTATTAAAACAACTTGCAAATCAAAATTTTATAATATATATTTAAAAAGTGAATCCGATATTTTTTCAGATCCTTGAATATTCTTAAGGATTTGAGGACCCTTTCTCTAATATAATTATATATTTTATAATCTTATAACCTTCTGAACCCATACATATTTGCTTTACTAACTATAACTATAGTCAACATTTCATTTATTAACTAAAAGGTTTTTTTAAATAATACATCTACTAAAATACTTTAAATATCAATTACTATCGCTAAGTGTAATATTAAATTAGATAAAAACAATTTAACCATCCCTAGAATTTTGACATATCAATGGCCTGGATATATTTCTCTACAACTTTTAACCCACTAGCTATGTTCTACATATTTATTGATACAGCATTGAATTATTTTGCTTATCTTTAAATTAAACAATAATACAGTATTCCTTAAGATGTTTACAAAAGTATTTATCCTCTTCTGTGATCCAACTAGCACATTAGGTAAAATTAGGCCTGGCTTTGTGTTGGTTCTAGTTTAAAAATGGGAATGACCTTGTGAAGCATTTCAACAAATGAATTTTACATAAGGAAAGTTGTTGGTGGACCTAAGAGTACATCAAAATAAACTTAATTGAATAAAAGCAAGATACAGGGTACTAAGACTAGGCCGTTTATCTATTGATTAGGCTAACAACATTACAACATGCTCATTCAATATTGTATTTCAATTTAGTTTGGTATGTGTTTCAAATAGGAACTAATGGAAAAGTGTTAAAACAATATTCAATCAAATATATATTGAAAAATGACACCTGAACATGGAAATCCTACTGGAACCGAGGCGCTATAACTGAGCAAGCCATGTTTGTCCCATTGAGGTCGAACCTATGCTGGATGTGCTGCCTGGTAACTATCAGAAACACAACCATGGAAGCTTGTGGTTAGCTTTTGAGTTGTTTTAATTGTGCAGGGGATGGGG
>CABFWB010005180.1:0-13604 GCA_902151455.1 Timema bartmani | reverse complement strand
GAAAACTGACGTCACACGATCGAATAGCGAGCGGATTCTACTCGCCAGCCTCACACCGTGCGAGACAAAGCCTTGCCTATCGAGTAGGCAGTATATAACAAAATGGATGCCATCCCCCTCGTCGGTTGAAGCTTTCTGAGAGTGATTTTGTCGAAATAAATCTACTACTGTACAAAATAGGTTTACAGAAGAAAAAAATATAATTGCTTTGTACACTTTATACAATCCTTCAATAAAAATATTTGTTTGGGTGAAAATATAAATTTATATTCTAAATTTTTCAACTTTATTTAACCGTCAATTGGGCCAAGTCGGTAGAGTGGCCGTCTCATAATCTAGAGTTAGCATGTTCAAATCTTGTCACCCCCCACTCTTTATTCTTATTTATCAGACTTTAAACTTTAATTTTAAAGTATCGTATTAGTAAGCTTATAATTTGTTTTAAATATTTTTTATAGAAGTATAAAGGTATTTGAGCCTACGTAGACTAACATATTAGTCCTTAAAAATAATTTGAAAAGGTAGTAGATTAAAAACGGTAGGCCCACATCAGAGTCTAAGATATACATTAATTTTGAAATTTTGTATGTAGGTGATTATTTAAAATTAAATTAATGGGTTTTATGACATAAAAATGTACACATTTTAAAATAAGGTTAAGCAAGCTAATTATTATTCGTATAGTAAAAATCTTTAGGGCATATTAATGTTTAAAAATAGTTGCGAAAATAAAATATTTTATTGAATTCTAATTACTAAAAAGTGATTTAAATTCAGACAAAAAATTAAAATATTATGATTGGGATGGGATCGAACTTGTGGAAATCTGAGTCTGAAACAAGTACGCTAACAAGTGTGCTAAAGTGGATGTTGTTTGAGAGGACGATTTTACATATAGTCATATAACTTGAAATTTTTTGAAACAACAATAGTAGATGTATACAAAGGGAAGATGGTTTCCCAACAAAACTAAACAAATCGTTTTATATGATGCACTCAATACAATAATAGTGTTTACTTTCAGTTACGTATCTTGAATAATGGCGTGTTGTGGCATCTCATCGACTCAATCCTTTGGAACACGTCATGGTTTTACAGTGTTGTCTGATTGAAAACTCCGTCGCAAGCGAAACAACACTACACCCACTCGCACGACAGTTGAAACCTTTCAAAATTAGCTCTGTTTTAGTACACCCTGCGATTTGCAAGTTCATGAGTTGCGAGCTAGCTCGCAAGCGAATATTTCCGCAAGTTTCAAAATTAGGGGTCCTGATGCGTAGATTCTAATTTTTTATCATATCTTCGTAACCCTTTGAGATATGAAATTACTTATTACTAAAATATGTAGTTCTATTTATAATAAAAATCTTTTATTTGAGATATATTTTTATAAAACCAATAATTTTCAAGCCATGCACAAATATATATATTTTTTAACTTTTCGATCACTAAAAGTAAAGTATTGCAACTCTAAAAAAAATCTAATCCGAGATGTTGATGGATGTCGACGTTTCAAGACCCCCATAATCCTAAAAAGTGGTTTTTGCAATGCCATCTGTTTGTGTGTCTGTTTAATCCTAAAATTTAAAGTACGGTAGTTGTATAAAGGATGAAAAGAGAAAAAAAAACAGATTTTCTCAAAATCAGGGAATAATTTTGATTAAAATTCGTATCTAGGCTCTAATTAAGATTATAAATAAAATGCATATTTTAATCAGAAGCAGAAATTTCCGTATCTCTGCAACTATTTGAGATACTAAATAACTTATCATTGCAAAAATGTAATACTATTTAAAACAAAAATATTGGCAAATATATTAATATAATTTTGTGGTCTTTAGTTGTACAGAGATACTACTTAAGTTATAACGCAATAATTCTATAATACCATAAAGTAAGTAAATATTAGAAAGTCTTTCAAAAAGTTTATGTTCTTTTTACTTAACCTCTTAGGGGAAATGTTTGTACAGCAATGATTTATCTCTATCATTTTAGACTAAATAGTCAATATTTACCTTTTTTATAGGTCTAAATTTATAAATGGGGAGTTTTGTAGCAATGTGATATCAATAAGTTGTGCAACGCCTAATAAAATGTCGAAAATAGCTCAGTTTTCACATATATTCTGAGTTTTGAGTAAATATCTCCATTTTTAAACAATGGAGTGAGAAAGTCTGTACGGAGTTCCATACCATTGATTTTGTTTGTAGCTGTGTAATATATTTTATAAGTTCAAGTAGACTGTGTCTGTATGGATCAAAAAAGTTTATTTAAATTTTAAAACTTATTATTAAAAAAGATAAATAAAAAAAGTGTGTGTGGGGGGGAGGGGGGGTAAAAGGGTGTGACATAATGTTGAGTCGGGAATCTCATTGGTCAAGTTGAGTAGACACCATTGTATTTAACCCTTTTAGTGCCACAAGCCGATCTGATCGGCTCCGCCTACTACCGTTAAAAGTGCCAGAGCTGATGAGGTCGGCTATCCAGATTTGAGCTAGTTCTCACTTTATCTGGTAAATAGTGTAGTAGTGTCATAAATCACTGGAAAGAGAACACTTCCCTCTATTATTTTATATAAAGTTGGCAACAAAAATCAACCGTAAATAGTTATTGGAACTGTGAGTTTAGTATGGTACAGTCGTATACTCAATGTGCTAAGTGCAGTGCCAGTTTACATAAAACACAAGTGTGGTTCACATCCATACTGATGTTAATAGTTTTGTAAAGAGTTTTCAAATGTATGGGTTAGTTTGTACTGTATTTAGAAAAATATGCTACTTAGATTTTCATGTTATGTCATGTGAATGAAAAGATTTCTTTACCAATGTAAGTAAATATGCGTAATGATTTTATAAATTTATATAATCTTTTAAAAATATGAAATTATTAATCAAAAAAGGTTTTTTGAAAAAGCATTCACTATGTGTAGGCCTAAATATTTATTAACGATGTAAGCTATATAATATGTCATGCTGTTAGGTAAGCAATAATGGCCCAAAAATATCTGATTTAGGATATCAAATAAAAATTCCTATAATTACTATCAATAATCATATATATTCAAAACTTTATTTTCTTGTATAAAACTAAATGCACTACAACGAGATAATATTAAAATGTATATATAATATATATTTTTAAATATGTTAATTATCATAAGTTTTGAAAAAAAAATTAAATATAAAAAAGATTGGATTTAAAATTTAGAAATTAAATTGTATTAATTCATTATTATTAAAGAACAGTACATACGGATTAAAATGATAGAAAAATCAAAATAATCGCTTCATAAATAAAGGTTTGGCGAATTTTCTTGCAAACACTTACAAAAATAAGGAAATAGCTGTGGCATTCTTCGCACACAAAACCTAACAGACCTTTGGCATTCTTCGCGTGTATACTCTAGAATAGTCGTGGCACTAAAAGGGTTAATATTAATATCACACACACAACCTTCTCATAAGTATATTATTATGCCTTGGAAGGAAATATTCAAAATTAGGTTTTCAGTTAACTACCCTTTAGTAAGTTTACACAATCTGACATCTTAGCTCAGTTGGTAGAGTGTCAGTCTACTGAGCTTAGTGTCCCGAGTTCAATTCCCGGTATGGCCGAAAAATTTCTCATTGAAGAACTGTGGGTTTGCCATTTCAAAGTGATGAATTAACATCTGGGTATTGGATGTTGTGCCAGCCCTGGTCTTAAGTTCGTTTATAAAACATATGAAGCTACGAAAGGCGTAGCAAGCCGATAGAGAAACATATATGGCTTGAATAAAAAACTGACCCGGCACACAGGCTGGACACAGTAATGGATGTAAAAAAGTAGGTTTACCTTATTGAATTAATTTATTTAAAACCAAGTTGTTCAAATATTTTTAAACAGATTTCAAATTTTCAAAAATTAGTTAAAAGTTAACTACTCTAAAATTATTTTTAATCCGTAAAAATATTAATATATTTTTGTCATGAAACACTGTTCCCAGATACACAATTTAAACTCAATCTTCAAGGTCAAATTCAAAAGATTTCAACTTTCCTATAATTCGTTAAACTAAACCGCCTTTAAATTAATTTATTTTAGAAAGATAAACAATTATCATTGAACATAGACCCCAAATACAATTTTAAACAAAATCATTCAAGTGATTTTCAAAATATTTCAAATTTTCAAAAATAACTCATTACCCATTCACAAATTTTTACACACAAACCGAAGTATACAACTTTTATTTGGAAGGTCAAACACTCTCTAGATATCAATTTTATAATAATAATAATAATAATAATAATAATAATAATTATTATTATTATTATTATTATTGGTGTTGTTGTTGGTGGTGTTTGTGGTGTTGTTGTTGTTGTTGATGATGCTAATGTGTAATGTTAGGGTTATTAGAGATGAAATGGAGGACCTACAGTTTAACATGGAATCTGAACCACGGTAGAGGCCTGGCATTTGACACATTCACAAGTTGTGATTAATACACGTCTTGTCAGAGGTGAAGGAAGGGTTTGGAAATCAGATAAATCTGTACCAGGACCGAGGATTGAACCCCGGACCCCCAGCACAGAAGTCTGACACCTTACCCCTAGACCGCCAGGTCATCGATGATATTCATTTTCTAGGAATTTAGAATTTTAAAAAAATCAATCAGTAAACTACCCCTAATTTGTGGGCTAAGCTACAAATCAAAACACATCCTGAGGTATTGCCCAGGGACAGATACAATTTTAAAATCCACTTTTTTGTATTAGGACACACATAAAATGTAAAAATTCATCATAGTTTTGAGGTCGAAAATACTCATGAATACAATACATTCTCTTGATATGAGAAAGTAAAAATGAAAGTTAAATGGCTAAAGCCTGATTCAACTTGATTATCTATTCAAACATCTTAAATAGCCCTAGAGTGGAAATTGATAGAAAAGGTTATGTTATCTATTAGTGAAATATATAGTGCTTCAAGGAAAAATAAAGAACCATCAACGGTTCACAAAATATTACAAATGCGCACAACAGGGAAACTAAATAAATGCTTACTTCTTTTTTAAACATTACAAAATGACACCAGAAGTGGAACAAGATGAGGTGCATGCGTTAAGGCATCTTACAAGATTATAGGTTGCTTTATATTTTACAAAATTGCACACTCACAATGAACCATCTCTTTTAAATAAGAACAGATTTATATAAATATCATTAAAAAAATGACACCTGGCCATAATAATTGAACTCGGGACCTTTGGCTTAGTATACCAATGCTCTTGCCCCTGAGCTATCCAGAATATGATTATAAATATGGCTATAATCATTATAAACAATAATTATAATATCTTGGCTATTTAATCCATCATGATATGTGCGTTCATACAGTTGTCAGTGTATTATTGGCAGTATAAAGCCCTTCTAAGTCGAAGGTGGTTGAGTTATCTGATAGCTCACAATCTAAACTGATTGCTCATATGTAGCTGACGATTTCCCCACATCCATCGCAAAATAAAATAAGAGAGAAGAATGATCCTGCACATGAGACGACTCCTAAATAGCTTTGTGGTAAGAGCATTGGTGTACTAAGCCAAAGGTCCTGGTTTCGATTACCGTGTGCAGGTGATATTTTTAAATTTGAATAACATTTAATAAGTTTGGTTTTCTTAACGCATTTTATTTCTCATGACTTCACCTCTGACAAGATGTGTATTAATCATAACTTGTGAATGTGAGGAATGCCAGGCCTCCACCGTGGTTCGGATTCCACGTTAAACTGTAGGTCCTCCATTTCATCTTACAATCACCCTACCATTGCACATTAGCGTAAGTGCGTATAACCCGGACGGGTAGTAAGACGCGGTGCTAATAATAATAATAATAATATTTCTCATGACAACATCGAATATTGTCTAGACAAGTCCAAAAATAAATTATAAGTTTAAGTTTAAGTATAAGTTTTGTTTTCTTGAGGCATTTTATTTCTCACCACAACATCAAAATTAATATTGTCAAGACAAGCCCAAAAATAATTAATTATCGTTGAGTGAATAATGGGCAATAGATATGCTGGTGGCTATTTGATTGCTTATTCTTGATCAAGTTTCTGTGTTGAAGGCAACCTAAAAAGGTTAAGAGTGTTTAATGTGTGAAGAGAAGTTTCTACACCTCACCTCTCTGTTTAGTTTGAAATATGATTTAATTTCAGCAACAATAAGGCCAATTATGATTCCATTGTAAACTGCCGCCAGAGAATAGAATCTTGGGTTTGAAGTGATATCCTCATACCATGAATATGGGTAGTCAATGGGAAACCAATCTTGACACAACGTTCGTACCTACAAATAAAATAATCACAGATGAGATATATGTTCAACCAGATCTACTGGTTCTATCTAATGTTCAATATTGACTTCCTGTGAGTGGACCACTGGAGTGTAGGTAGACTACAGGTTACTCTCGTGTATCAATTCACCAAACCATATGATCTGCAATTCCATGTGTTGAGCTGCTATTACTTCTGGCAATAAACACTTTCACAACATTCAAATGATTGTTTTTTATTATTTTTCTATTTTAACCATTTTTAAACTAACAAAACATGAACTTATGAAAATAATCATTTTGATATTTATTTTATGTGGATTTAGAAAAGCTTTATAAATGAGAGCTTCTAGAATGATGCATGTTCACTTTATAGATCAAGATGGTGACCTAGATGAAATGAGGGAGGTTGGTGATGTCATACAAAGTGTTTGGTTGTTTTTATGCACATCTGTTTTCAAAATAAAAATGTTTTATTTTGAAACTGATATTTTATATAGCTATCCCTCTGTGTTTTAAAACATTTTAATTTATTTTATGTACAAGTATATAATATTTCTTATTGCCACAACTGCAAAACAAAAAACATAATAGTTTTATTCATATAAGTTGTTCTTTCCATAAGTTACAATAAAGCCAATTATACAGTAGTCTAATCCTTAATTAAGTTTTATTAGAAATGTTTATTAACACTTTTGATTGACATTACAGTAAAACATCCCTCTAAAATTCGAAACCCGGCATATATGAAACGGCTAAATGCATTTTTTTTTCAGTAGTTAGACTGCCAAATAAACATTTTCCAATGGTAAAACCCTTATTTGTTAAGATATAAAAATTGAAGAGAAAAAAAAAAGGAAAAAAAAAATTCAGACTTTTTTTTATGAAGAAATGATGGATCCAGTTTTGTTGTGTATTTAACTTTGTTTTTGAATATAACCATTTACTTAAATACTGTATGTACATAAATATAAAAAAAATACTTTTATGTAACCATGTATGGTATGTAATTTATATCAATTTTTTTACCTTTTAACTCTTCAGAGGGGTTCATTAAATTTTATATTCAAATATTTGCTTATCCAAAATGGGTTTAGCCCCCTTTATTTTGGTTATCAGAGGTTTTACTGTATAGTATTACTTAGAAAATAATAATAGTTTTAACATGGGTTAAACTCTAGTGACATAGATAGTAAAACTTTATATTGATGTGCTAATAATTTTTAATATAATAGAAATTGACAAAAACAATGTAAAGTGCATTTACAGTTTATAAAAAGTTACTAAAAGATTGAAGTATACATAAAAAAGATTGACTAACATTGACATCTTTTAAAAATTTAAAGTATTGAATGTTATATAAAATACAATTTTAAAAATGATAAATTGATGTTGAAAGTTGAATAAGTAAATTTTAATTTAATACAAGATTGAATGTACATAAAAATTGACTAGCATTGAAAATTATTTTAAGAATTGAAATTATTGAATGTTTCATAAAAAATAATCATAAAACAATAAGTTAATGTTGAAAAGTCTTTTAGGTAAATTTAACGAACTATGAATTTTATTTAGAATATAAGTATTTACCTACTTTATTGGGACACTTTAAACAAATTAAAGTGTTACATGTATTAAGTAAAATGTAATATGTATAATACATGGCAAATATTGGTAATATATATTAATATGCACCAAAATTTCATATAAAAGTCAAGGAATGAAATAAAAGAATAGATCCTGCAGTTTGGAGTACAAGGCTTTAAAAATTAGAGAAATTTAAAATATATATTTTTATGTATAACATTGCATAATTTCAATGTGTTATTTTCAAAAGTAGTCCATTGCTCCTTGGTTTCTCCAAGTTGGTTGAAGACCAGATGTTGAATTATTTCGGTAGGTAAATACCATCTTCAGGAAATAATAAACCAAGGAACAAGGAATTTCTTTTTGAAAATAAGATATTGAAAGGATGCAAAGGTCCACATCATAAATCTTTATTAAACTTTCAAAATTAATTTTTCATTTTTTAATTTTTATTATATAAAATTCAACATTTACTATTTTTAAAAGATTTCAATGCTAATCCTTTTTATAAACCTGTACTTCAATCTTTTTTGAAAACTTTTTATAAATTGTAGGTAAATGCACTACTCTACGCTGTTTTGGTCCATTTTTATTACATTAAAAATTAATAGCACATCAATTTAAGGTCTTATTATCTTTGTGTTGTAGCAATCCTTACTTTAAAAATAAACGGTTCAGGATGTTTCCTAAAATGTAAACTTTAGTGAATTTCAACCAATATTTGTTACTTATAGTGATATCGATGATGATGATGATGATCTGTGCATTCCTTACTGCGCACTTGGTATCACACGATCATACGGCTATGATGATCCGTGCATTCCTTACTGCGCACTTGGTATCACACAATCACACGGCTATGACCATCTGATTATATGTATTTCTTACTGTACGATTACTTATTGGTTACTTATTGAAATTAGTAGAAAATTAATATTGTACACGGTTTATTTTATTAATTTCACTTTCAGTATTGTAAGTTTAACATTAAATGATACAGTTTTTATTAGTTTTTGAACTGACCCGGAGAGCCTGAGCTAGTGCTTGTTACAGACTGAGATTTTTTCTGGAGATTACTATTTTTCTGTGTTATTACTATGTTCTGTCAATTACTTAACGCACAAGTCGCTTTTATATGACCTACTCCTTGCTTCTTGGACCCCTTGTCTCCAGTGTTAAAGCAAATTAATAACCAGATTTTCAAATAGAACGAAAGGAGTTTTTTTTATACAAAGAAAGTTTTAAGATATATTATATTGAAATTACCCGCCTCGGTGGCGTAGTTAGCTAACGCGCCAGTCGTGTTGAGCTCGACTGCCGAGGACGAATCTTGGTCGGATGAACTGAGGGTGGTTTTTCCTAAATGGTTTTCCACTCTCCCTCCACGCAAATGCGGGTTCACTTCCTCTAAATTCAAATTTCCCCATTCCTAACCCATTAGTGTAATTATTACTTAAGCGTATAACCCGAACGGGTAGTAAGACGCGGTATTATATTGAAATTACTTCTGAGAATGCCTGATCCTCCATGGATGACGTATTAAAGGGAAAATGTACTTACAGTTCTTTAAAGAAAAATACACTTTATCCATGACTTTTTAAATAAATGAGAGGGGTCCAAAATAGTGCCATTACATACTCCATTGACAAATTAACTATACCTATCTAAAGTAATTACACAATTTAATGTTAAAAACACCAATGTTAATAAAACAGAATGGAAATAGGTTCAATTAGTTTGTTAAGAATACAAAAAGCTTTGAGAGAAAAATGTGTTAAAACAGGATTATTTGCAAATTATGTCGCTTATGCCAATGAACTAGAAGTCTGGAGTGTAGGAAAATGTGGCATTAATAAGTTGGTTTTGAAAAGAAAGTACCTGGTTTTTTAAAATAAATCAGAATAATTGCAACATGAAAATAAGAAATATTTGTATTTATTTATTTGAGGTATTTAATGTGCACTTTCTGAACCAATTGATTATATCAGCACACAAAATAAGAAAAACATAAATGATGTGTTAAAGGAGCTAGAATGTTAAAACAATATTTTAAGGCACCTGAATAATCAGATCAAATCTAGACCAAGGATAATAAGTGTGAGAAAAGTGAGGTTGAATGAGAACAGTAAGTATCTCAAGACAGAAGAGTTTGGAGTCAAATAATGGCGGAGACATGTGGTCAGAAAGACCTCCGAGTTTGACAAACTATCACAATCATAACTTACAGGACAGTTTGAGAAATTCCAAAACATACGATTTGTGTAGGCCTTTAAGTAACAGGATTCTGAATGTGTTTATTATTAACACATTTAGTATTTGTTTGAAATAGTTTCAGTTTCAAGAGAATATATTAATGTAAAGCATAGTAGAGATTTGATGCTGGAATTCAACACTATTATATAAACATAATTATAAAGTAAAACCACAGGCCAATATTTTTATAAAGAATTCTCTTACTACATTCCATTATTTAGTAATAATAGTTATGCCTCCATGTGGTTAAGGATATAATTTGGTGATGGAATATATGAAAAGAGGCCCAAACTTTAATAAATAAGGCATATTATCATCCAATATTGACATACGGCTCTGAAACCTGGACATGGACGAAGAGAGATTTAAGTAGATTGCAGGCAGCAGAGATGAGGTTCCTGAGAGGTATTGAGATTGTAACAAGAAGAGACTGGATAAGGAATGAAATAATTAGGAATGGTTTAAAAGTTATACCATTATAAGAGAAAAAAGTTACTGTGGATAAGTCATGTGATGAGAATGGAAGCGGACAAGATGGATAGTCCAAGCACAGAAGGACATGGAAGCCAAAGGAGCGGACTGGAGACACATGGCTAAGGCAGAAATGTTGAATGATGCTGATGATAATGATTAATTATGCCCCTATATATACATATATATATATTACTATTTAAAGCAATGTTTTTACTAGTATAGAAGATGAAAATGAAGGATCAAGTTTTTGTATTTTGGTCTTCAAACAGGTTAGAACATTTTAAAATATTCAATATTTGAATTCAATCATTACTTTTATGAAAGTTTTTTTGGTGTGTTTTGGATAGTAATGAGGGCAGGTTTATGCTCAAGCCAACGAGGTCTTATAAACAATAAAGGGTGGGATTGTCCAAGATGTCACATGTCACAATGGCCTCAATGAGTTGAAATAATTCCCTCTGGCACATGAGAAAATATAAGCATGTTAAATATGTTATGATTTTTTATTCTAACTTAGCTGTTGTACCTTTAACACTTTTGATGGCTAGAAAAAAATCCTAAGGTATATTTTTAACATGGACTTTGAATACAAAGTTTTCTTGGCCTGAAAAAATATGATCAAACAAATATGTAGCATTCCTCAAGGGTGTCCATTAAATAAGTCTGGTGACCAAGGTACATTTAAATGAATGGATTTAATTGACTTTCCTATTTGTGATCAGTCAAGCCTCATTGCCGATGTGACATTGAGCATCATAACTCCAACACTGCACTAATCCCTCTGTGGAAGAAATATGATAATCCACCCTCCCCCATATATTGATGCTCACCAGTGTGAGCCTATAAGCTATTAACTTATCCTCCTTTAAAAATTCAAAGACTTATAAAGAGGTAAACAATCCAAGACATATTTGGCAGAACACTTGGTGGGGAACAGATATCCTGCCTGTTTGTGGGGAAGGATACCTTTATTTTAGATAGGAACATGTAAAAGGTATCCTTTTCCTGTGTTTGTCCTTTATGTTATGCCTTTTACATGTTCCTATCTAAGTGTCCTATCATTCTTTACAATTTTCCATTTTCTTCCTTTTTTTTTGTTTCCTCTTTTAGGAAGTTGCGTTGGGTGTTTCGCACTCCTCCCTGACGAGTTCCGATAGAATGAAACCTAGGTTGGGGGATTGGGCGGTGACGATCGATATTCTTTAAGAGGCAACCAATACCTCTTTGTCCAGTGGCAGCAATGTAAAGTGTGAACTGTGTTCTTCTTTTCATTGTAAAAGCCATATTGTGTTTGTTCCTTTTATTTGTTTCTATCCACCTTTCCTGTACCTTATTACAAATATAATACAATTACCTCATAGAGCGAAAGAGTTTTTCCTTATATAGATACAACTTATAAGATTATATACAAATCTTAGCAAATTATAATACAGTGACTTCTCACAAATTTGGTATCTAGGCCTATCTGTTATTGTAACTATTTAATAACTTGTAGCTTTAGTGAATTAATTTTGAACTTTTATATTAAAAAATTTTCTAACACTATCAAATCTGTATCTTGATTATTTAGCTAAAGATGGTTATACCTATTAATTCTTAATTCTATTTAATATTTAAATGTGTTCCATACATTACTAGTTAAAAGAGATAGAAAGAAAATTTGGAAACTCTAGACTTTTACTGTAATGTTTCAATTAATTTATGAACATATTGAGGTGTGAGTGGGTGGAACTTTATAGTAGGTCTACATAGTTTGAAGCTCAAAGCATTTCAGGCAATGTTCAGGAACATGGAAGTGTGTTAATTGGCACTAGCGAAGTTGCCAATATTTTCTTAGTTCATAATTCCCTTCGATTTCCCAGTTTTTTAGAATTTCCATTTTCCAGACATTTTAATAAATTAGGATGAAGGAATAAAATTGACTGTGTGAAGCTATGTCGTCAGTGTTTAGAACAAGATGTTTGACTGATGTGGAAACGTATACAGTTGTTATGCAACCACATGTTTCAAGGACAAAAAGGAGTGGAGAGTTAAGAAATAGGTTTGAATCAACAGGCTTAGCCTATTTATTAAGTTCATTTTTCCTTCCAAACAAAGACCAAATAAAGCTTGCAGTTTAATGTATCACATTGATAATAAGCCTATCCCTTTTTTTTTTGTCGAATTCCTCTTAAGTTTTCATGGTTTTTTTACAGACAGAAAAAATGTCCTGGGTTTTATCGACCCTTCCAGTTTTCCATGTATTTGGTAACTCTGAATAGGAATGTTCCCAACCAGAACGTTCCTGGAACATAGGAATATTCCCAGCAATGTTTTCTTCATGAAAATGGAAGGAATCCCAAAAATTCTCTAAAAACTCCTTTATCACTAATGATGCACCGAGAGATTTCAACTTTCCTTATTTGTCATTTAACAATAATATTTATAACAAAGAAAGCAAACGGATGACTACTACTACATGGCTAGCAACGTAGATCTAACACTCCACTTGTCTTGTTTGGTAGTCACTACAGAACATTCTAAGATAATGTGGGATTGTTTTAAAGGGTTTTATGTAAATTATCAGACTTTTTTTAACACTTAAGACTTAAAAGTTTTGACTGGTCAGAACGTTCACCTTCATTTTGATTAAAACAATCACCTGCATGATCATGGCTATAGCGCATAGGATCGTAACACGTCATTGTCAATATTTACATTTCGAAAGTGATTTGGGCAAGTTTTGTTTGAATGTAATATTTACTAAAAATTTTCAAAATTTATAAATCCTTGTATTCTTGTGTGTGTAATAAATTGAATTAACTCTAGAAATATTCTATTATGAAAAAAAACCCAATATGGTACAGATGAAGAGCATAAACATCAACAAAATTAGTTGCCTTAGACTTAGGCCTAGGTCCCCGCCAGGGAACACTGCCTTTACGTAGGTCCATCAGACCGGGCGGCGGGGATTGAGGCTCCAATGAAGCTGAGGGC
>CABFWB010005179.1:36366-48433 GCA_902151455.1 Timema bartmani | reverse complement strand
TATTGTCACCAATTAACCCCCACCCTCCCTTTGAACCCCTCTTTATTATAAGAATACACCTTGATCAATCTAATGATAAAAATAAATTGGTCTAAAATAAATATAATAACAATGTCTTAAATCTTAATGCAGTCAATTGGTTGATATTGAAATCGAAATTTTGAGCTTGTGCAAAAATTGTATTTGATGGAATTTTTTTAAACTTTTTTTACTTAAATCAGCATCCAAAAAGAATAAGAATCAAACCATTTTTCCATTACAGACCTATGTTATTTTCTTAATGAGAAATCCAAGTGTCGTAAATATAGTTTATTAGCAAGTGTTAACTATTTCACTAATATTCTCTCAATATTTTGAGATAGAGATCGTTGAAGTCCAATCTCAAACTCGTTTCAAGTGCGATCATAGATATATAAATTCGTCTCTAAAAATTATGATGTCTTCTCTTTCGTTAACAAGTCGTACTGAAATGGACTTTATAGCTCATTTCATTACCAGAAGGTGAATTATATTTCTCGGTGCTTCAACTATCTTATAGACTGGAAAGACAATCATGGGGAACTTTTGCATTGTATGAATCGGTTCTCGGTTGACGTAAGGTCCACTAACCAGACTGTATTCAACACATATCATCTACATATATAGGGTTTGCTAAGTGTTTGACGAGATGTGCGTTATAATGGTATATTCTCTACAAATATATATCAGGAAGTGAGTGGGTGGAAGAGAATATATCTCCAAGCGCATGTTACGATGCAGGATTAAGAAGTATCATAAACATTGAAGCTCCCATCTTGTCAGAGGATATGTGTAGCCGGTGTTATTCCAAAAGGATTAATTTGAAAACATAATACCGACCAGATACAAGCCCTTAACACCATCAATGATATGATAGGTAAATGAGTAGATTATCATGTCTAGAATATTGAGGAGGTATCAAAGGTAACACAACAGAATAAGGATCAGATCGGTAAAAATTATAAAGATTTGAATTCCTTAAGTATGAGGTTGAAGAAACTTGAGGAGTCCTACGTTACCAACGGAATGATCTCTATAAAAATGTATTCCTTTATTAAGAATTTTCAAGAGTTTCTGTGAGAAAGTTAACAGCGCGAGGATCGTATTGAGAAATAATATATATAACTAGTTTGAAGAATAATTATTAATTTTTCGTCACTGTATATATGATCACTAAACTTGTAAATTATCTTGGTAAGTAGATGAATGGAGGAAGCATTATAAAGTGACACGACAGTTGTCAAAATTTACAGTGAGCTGAATTTTTAACTCAAAGGTTGAAGAGACTAAAGTATTTTTTCTCTTTACATCAGACAATAATCAGCAATTTGCACAGCCGAAAGTCAAGAGGGATTATGTATATCAAGAATGATATTATCTTTATTTGACAAGAAAAGTGTTCCCATAGAAAATATCAGTCAGGAAATATTGTTTTAGGGTGTGGTATCGAAAAGCTATGTCAACTCAAAGACAGAAGGAGGTTACGTATACATCTACTTAGAATCTAAATTTACAAGAAATAATGAATGAGATTTCATAATAACTCTTAAGGCAATAGTATGAATATTTCTTCTTAAAGGCAAGTACTCTAATAAAATTCAAATTTGTATTTTTTCAAATCCTTTTTATTCAACTAAAGGTAACGTTGGGATGAATAAAATTACGTATTTATTGGGCGCCACTCCTAGGATCTAGGAGAAAATAATAATAATAAAAAAAATACCTTTAGCTCGGCAAACTTAGACAGAGGCACGATGACTCTTAACACTCGAGACCACTGGGTGTGCTCGGGAACGTTTAACTGGATATTACAACAAGAGTTGAAATAATACTTAAAATAAAACATGAATAATTGAAATAAAATGGATCATTAAAACAAAATGTACTAATCTAGATTACAATACAAAAATACAATCATTGAAACTTTTGTTTGTTATTATTATTATTATTATTATTGTTTCCTTTTTGCCACATCGCAATCCTATCTATGGAATTTCGAATAAATATAATGCTAGTCTGACAAAATAAAAAATAAAAATGTATGGTATTACATAAATTCTTAAACAAAATTAATATAACAATCTCCGAACAATGTTTTTTTCTTAAAGTAATTAAAATGTTTATTTCTATCTATTGAAATTGAAATGCACGCTATTTTGGAGGGATTTACATCACGTCCTATTTATTTTCTTCTTTTACAATCGTAAGACCCACCACTCACTTGTTTTTACCAAATCTACGCTGTGCGCATGCCCTGAAATAAATCATGGCTGACATTGAAAATAAATAGAAGAGTCAACAAACTTCTTAGAAGGATAATTAATATGTTTAATAAAAAATAAGTGTTTTTGCTTAGGTCCAAATTCCTTATTTAAATTATTTAAAACAATGTTAGACGTTCTTCCTTTTATTTTTTGATTGGAGTGTTATGGTATTATTTGTCACGCCGGTGACACAGCATGTTAAGCTTCAGCCAATCTTTGAAGTGCATAATTTCAAACGAAAATAAATTGGAAACTATTTACAAAGATTAGAAAAATACATGGTAAGGTGGCAAATAACGTTACAGTACAGTCACTCACATTTCTTTAAAGCTGGAAGGTCTCGTCATTGTATTGAATCTTAGACCTATCGGACCAGCAACTTTCAATATAGCGGAAGGAAACCTGCTATCTTTCATGCTGAAGAGGTCTTATACTTTATCTCCTACGCTGCCTCCCTAGATGCGTCTTATGTTAACCTAAATATATATAACACTGGATTTTAACATTTTTTAAAATACATTTGTACCAAGCATCATGTAGGCAAGATAGTATAAAGCGAGTAAGTTCATTAAACAAAACTAAAAACAGTCACGAAAGGGACGACACGAGTCTGATATCGCTGAAAGAGGAACATTTAAACCAATCACGAAATCGCTAAACAAGATAATGAAGATGAGCAAAGAGCCTAAGCCGTATCGTGAGGAGGAGGATATCTCTCTAGAGAGATTGCATAACATACCTTTATTGCGTCCTTACCTCCAGGCACTTCATGCACGCTCTGATAAGTCTTATAATCCTACGCTACGATGGAAACATGATCAAGTACAAGGATACATAATGCCATGTTCATAAAATGAGAGTGAAATAACTGTATTCTCAATAATAATATCGTAGTTCCTTACACAAGGAAGCTTTTAGAATTACTCTCTAGAAAAGAGCCTATGAATTACACCAAAGAGGATTTGAGGGTGTACACTGTACAAGTATATGCTCGAGGAAGCAAACACACATTGCATCAGGAACAAACCTAACATATGTTTAATTCACGTACAGGATAGACATAGATACGTATCATAAAACCTATGTTACAAGATAAGCTTGAGGAAGAAGTACTGTACAAAACTGAGAGAGAAAGGGATTGCTTATACTTAATGGAACAAACAGAAGAATTGAATAATCAATTTTTACTCTTGCAGGCGTTGGCCGTAGCAGATAATTCAGCATATAATAAAGAGATTCTTTCCATCGTCGAAGAAGTACGCGAGACTGGAATCATAGTCTAAGCATGTAGGTGAAGGAGAGTATTGCTAGCAAACTTTATCGTCCTGCAATATGTTGTTTTGGTAAAATACATGTTAGTGTACAAGGATTAAACGATTTATTAAAGACTGATTTGTTCAATATTATATCTTACTCTTGATCAAATATAGGATATAAATAATTTATCAAAGTCATTGACGTTAATTCCAAATTATATTGGGCTGTACCCGTCAACGCTAAGACGAAGAATAACGTCACTACAGCTATGGAGCACGTCATTAAATTAGTGACCACAAATGGTTTATCCCCCCTACGTCATCTTCAGACAGATAATGGAAGAGATATTTATAACGGGGATCTCAACGCTCTCATTGTTATAGAGAGCAATCATTACTCGTAATACAGCAACGTCAAAGCAAGTTTCGTTAAACGATTCAATCAAACACTTAAGAACATGTTGTGGACGAGATTCACGTCTAAAGGATCATATCGATGGACGTAGTTTTGATGGATTCTTTAATCGGCAAGTATAATCAAACAATAAACTATAATCCCAAGATGAGATCTATAGAGGTTAAGGAATATAATATTTTACATACCGTCTATTTGCATGCCAAAACGATGAATAGTGCACTGAAAAAGTTTAAAGTTGGTTATATCATTCCTATCAGAAATATATGGACGTTTTTGCAAAAGGGTATACCACAAACTGGTCACTAGAATTATTATTATTATTATTATTATTATTATTATTATTATTATTATTATTATTATTATTATTATTATTATTATTAGCACCACGTCTTACTACCCGTTCGGGTTAAACGCACTTACGCTAATGTGCAATGGTAGTGTGATAGTGAGATGAAATGGAGGACCTACAGTTTAACGTGGAATCCGAACCACGGTGGAGGCCTGGTATTCCACACATTCACAAGTTGTGATTAATACACGTCTTATCAGAGGTGAAGGAATGGTTTGGCAACAAATAAATCCGTGCCGGGACTGAGGATTGAACCCTGGATCCCCAGCACAGAAGTCTGACACCATACCTCTAAACCGTCAGGTTACCTTTTTACTAGTATTGTTCAAATTACGTAAAGTCATTGAGACAAATTGTAGTACATTCCTCCTAGAATAATTGAGAGAAAACCTATCTATAGAGGATTCTCTACAAGGATCTTGGGAATATACCACATCCGAACATATGTCCTTTATAGAATAAAATCAGACGTACTGGAAATAAGGTCTACGTTACATGGACATGTTTCAACTCGTCCCACAGTTCGTTTTTCTATGTTGCTAACATTGTCTAGGGAGCAGGAGAAAAAGTCCCCCCTCCCCAATCTCACTGACCGTATAAAGGGGCGAGTGGATGGATGGTTTCACCGTATTTGAGAGGTTCAAACAAATGGGGTATTCCATGGAATATTTGTCGGGAATGAAAATTTGTAATAGTATGATGACGTATTGCATAGAAAAGATTAGAGGTTGCATGGCGAAGCGTGTAACCGGTCACTCCACTGGTTGGGACGCCGTAATACAGCTATGTGGGAACCCAGCCAGTCCACCTAGAGTTGCACCAATTGTTTTCCCATCTCCAAATTGGAGAGTGGACACCACCTTGAAATGCTGCGCGTGCGGCACATCGAGGATCCAGAAGAGGGCCTCATGGACAAAGATAAGTTGTTTGGGGCGTTAAGCCACGCCGAGAAGGAAAAGTACAACCAAGGCCAGTGATTATGGAAGTTCGAGAAGTATAAAACCTATAACGTCCTCTGCTTTGAAGGTTTAGGAGGAAGAAGAAGAAAGTGAGAGTGATACTTCTGATAAGTTCTACAATGTCAAGCTCGAACTTGTGGAAAGAGTCCTCCTTCCGGGGACAAACTTTGGCCGTTCGTATGAACAGCTTGCAACAAGGAGTTACATATCTGGGGGAGGGGGACGTGTAGGAGTTTTTAAATGGTGAAGCAAGTGTGTGTAACAGACTGAACAAGTGAGATAGAAAGATTATAAGTAAAAGAGAGTTGTGCAACTATATTTACTCAAATATAGGTATATGTTTAAAAAAGTATAGGACTTATTAAACCTGATCCTAATCCTGTATACCCATCAGTGTATGGGCTGGTAGTAGAATAGATATGAGCGTGGTGAAGAATGTAAATAGGCCTATTGAGAGGACATTGTCTTAATATAAGATGAGAGAAGACTTATATAATGCAATTATGCTCAAACCCGCCTTGGCAGTCTAGTTGGCTAACGCGCTAGTTTCGTGTTGAGCATGTATAAAGTAATAGACTGCCAAGAACGGGAAGATTGAGGCTCGAATCTCACTCTAGTGAACTGGGGGGGGAGGGGGGTTGTTTCCTAAATTGTTTTCCACTCTCCCTCCACGCAAATACGGGTTCACTTCCTCTTCATTCAACCTTTCCAATTCCTAGCCCTTTAGCGTAGTTAGTACTTAAGTGTTTATCACGAGCGGGTATAAGACGTGGTAACAAATAAAAATAAATAAATTATGATCAATGTAAGGGTATGACTTGGCTAGAGTATAGAACTAGTCTTAATGTAGAGGGTATGGACTGGATGGAGAATGGAAGAAAGGAGATTGAATGGTACTATGCTTACTGTAAGGGTTTGATTTGGATGGAAAATTTCGGAGAGAATCTAAAATCGAAATAGGCTCTGGATGGATAATAGAAGGGACAAAAGCTGTTAGGAGCTTGACACCACGCATTCTTTGGCTGACATGCACAGCGCTTAACAATCGGCTGGGGCTTCGTTGTTGTGAAGGCTTCTACATAATAAAATCATACGGGCTTATGACGTCACAATATTGATTGGGCCAATCAAAAGCGACGATTCAGAAAACGCCTCAACGTTGAAGATCTTATTGTGAGGGGATGACTTATACCATGACCGTCTCGAGTAAAGGCCGAAACGTTCGATGAAGCACCTCTGCACCCTCCATGGCCTGACGTGCTAATACTCGTACAGTAACAGCAAAGGAATCGGTGCATCTTTTTTATCTTTGAACATCTTAATCAATTCATTCTTTTATGTTCAAGTATTAGATTACTACTGAGCTAAATTAACATAGATTAGTAATAGAAAATAATAAAAATGAATTAATTTAAATAATGTATATACCCTACTTAGTAATATAACAACACTTATTACTACAAAATATAAACTTAAATCAACAAACTGTTTATTTATTGAGAAATATTTTTTTTAAATATAATTTTTATTGTTGTCACCTAAAAATTTTAGCACAAAGTTACACAATGTAAAAAATATATACAATTATTAGTTTTCTTTTATTACCGTGACAAATAAACATAGTTTTAATATTTACAATACTTACTTATTAAAAATATGGTGTTCATAATGTTCATGGTCCTTTGAAAAAATCTACTAATCTTTTACTACACAAATAATATAAATATGGTTATATACTTATAGATCAAAACAATTACGTTAAAATAGCTCATTTTCTTTTGCTATATTTTTTAACAATTAAAGCATCATTTTTTTTCACAATAGTTATTTAAAAATATGCTGCTCTTAATATAATATTATAAGAGAATCTACCCATTTTTATGCCACACAAGCACACGTACGTGAGAGCGTCTTGTAAACTTTATACATTCTGAATTGCGGTTTTACTTAAGACACTTATTTTTTATTAGGTGTTGTTTAGAGGCAGTATTCGTAGTGCTCAGATTTAACCGTAATAAGTCACAATATTTAGTAGATTGAATGCATATTAAAAATAGATTTAAAATTCTTTTCACTTCTTTTTAATACAGTTATATAATTTCAATTTTTAATTTTATTAAATTATATTAAAATAAAATACAATACTTCATTATTATATTTAATATTTGTGTGTCAAAGAATCAATTATGAATTTCAATCTGTCAAAACATGGTTCCATCAAGTTTATCTGAAAGTTTAAATTACTCTCAAACTTATCAAAGTTGTCACAATATTCAAGTGATTATTTTAGCTAGCTCCACTTTTTTAAAGTAGATTTATCAAATACCACTGGCTTAGAAGTAATTATATTATAATTTTGAGCTAAACCTCCTTTAACATACACCTCAAAAAGTATGTCTCTATAAATTTTAACACAACTACTAACCTTAGGGGAAGATGTAGTTTACTATTTATAAAAAACGCACATCCTCAGTAGTATGAACAGCCCAGTCTTTGTGATTAGAAGTCAACCTAAAACAAACGTATTGTTCAAACATTTCGTAAGGATTAATTCGATTTTCCTCTTCATCTCAATTCTTAACTTGCTCTTCTGTATCCCTTATACGTTTTTCAGATTCTTTCCTCCTTTCTTCTGGATTTTTAGTTTCGTAGATTTTCCGATTGTAAGAAAAGAAGGTAAATAATTATGAAATATTTTAAGAACGTTATCTTTACATAAAATAGGTTGATGAAGATAAAACATGGTTGCTTTACTATTTTTACTGGTATATTTTTCTACCAAGTACAAGTCAGTACTGTAAAAATGTTAAATACAAATAACATACCTATCATTTTGTTGCCAATAGCTCCTCGCTATCGTTCGTATCCATTGATAATAATTAACCCTTATCTTTTGGAAGTTTAAAACCTCTGATGTATCCTTCTGTTCGTATTCTTGAAGCCTAGTTGCTATTACATTCAATAACAACACAAGAGCTCGGCATGGCAACGAATTACATTAAAAACTGCAAAGAAAAACACATTTAATAATAAAATATAACGTACTATGCATAGAAGTTCAATGGTACTGGTCGGTGTACACTCCCAACAGTAGCACGTTGATGCGCTGTTGCCAGATGTCGCAAACCTCGGCCTTTACTAGAAATTGTCATGCTTACTTACCAGGACGGGTAGATATAAAACACAAAAACCAAGAAATGTTAAACTTTATATTTGGTTATAGAAAACCTAAGAGTGTGTAGTTATATTATTATAAATTATTACATATATTATATAATTTTATGAGCCTGACACTTTCAATCGCGTAACAAAAATATTGATTAACTCAATAGCTAACAAAATAATAAAAGCTTATTATCATGGATTTACGTGCCTTAACGAGTATTTGTGTGTGCACCTCTGGTGTATTATATTTACTCTTGCATTATTTTGCGAGTTTGACATGTGAGAAGATAATATGGATAGCTCAAAAAACCAAAAAAAAGGAAGCTTATAATATGAAGTAAGTGAAACTTGGGATGGTGCTAACAGGCTCTATCTATCTTCTACACATACAATGTTATTCATATCTTCAGGTAAATATGACGCAGCTGGTAGGGGGTGATAACAAGAATTTCCACGTATCGAACTTGACAACAGTGACAACAAACGGCGAAGCTGAGAGACATCAATGCTGGCACTGTATGCACTTGGAGCGTAAGCAGCTCAACCATCTTCTTCTACATTACAAATAGCGATGCTAAGAGACATCACTGTTGGCACTGTATGCACTTGGAGCGTAAGCAGCTCAACCATCTTCCCTACATTACAAATAGCGATGCTAAGAGACATCAATGTTGGCACTGTATGCACTTGGAGCGTAAGCAGCTCAACCATCTTCCCTACATTACAAATGGCGTGTGGTGTAAGCGTTAACCAGTAACAGACATTGAATTGCCTGACAAAAGGTACCCTTAGGGAATTTCTGATTCCTGGTGGGGATGCCTGTGTTTCTTTTCGTAGCATTCTACAAGTGTTGCCTAATCTTCAGGTGCATACAGCACCAAACTTTACGTCTTTTAGCACCACCAATTAGCGTAACCGACCCACGGTTCATAACGTGGAAATACTTATCATGTCACCCCCTACAATTTTTATTATGTTTTACCTTGATAACTTAATAGCCATATATATTACAAACCAGAATATTTTAATTAATCACCATCACTAACATGTTAAAAACTGAAAAGTTATACAATATATTTTACTAGTAATGTGCTGTTGAATGAAGTAGCAACTCTTTTTCTATTTATATTATTTTCAAAGGACTAATTTCAACCTTCCCCTAAAATAGATTTTTAAAAGACCATCAACTATACTGGGTAAAGATGGGCACCAGCGCTAGCGTAAATTAAATAAAAAGTAGTTCAAAATTGAATTAGCCCTTAGCTGAAACAAAACATTATTATTTGGGTTATAGCTTGAGTTTATTTGGATTAATCTTGTGTAAGTTTGACTCAACATAATTTAAATTATTTAGGGCTGACTAAAAATTGACATAACGTCATAGAACAGCCTCAGACCTGGTAGCTAATAGTAAGAAAGAACAAAAATACAAAATGTTACAAGTATAAGCCTTAGGAAGATCAAGGGATATGGTCAAAGAGTGTTTAAAATTAGTTTATCATTAACGACTCAGGGTGAGACATTTTACAGCCAAGATTCCAATTACCCTCACGCATATACACAATCATGTCATCATTACTTTGATTAGCACATCTGAATGCACGGCGAACAGCCCCAAGCACGCGGTAGTGATTAATATGGTAATACCGTCAATGTCAGCTCCTGGGTGGTTATTTCCTGTTCGGTCTCTATTTAGAGGATGAATTTGAACTTGAATAGAAAGTTTAATTTATTGTTTAGGATTATGTAAGCTAATGCAAACTATTTAATTTAAATTATGTTGATTAAAGATCAATATTTGATTCCTAAAAGGAGGAAAAATAACTTAAATTCCTTTTCATTGGTTGAAAATTCACAGTGATTTGTGATACCCCTCAGAACTTAAAATCAAAATTAGACCACCCTGGCTCCTACTACTGTCAAAGTAAGTAAGTAATAGTAAGAGGTTTCGAAGTAAATATCACTTTATCCTAATCTAGACTCAGTGATTTGTTGCTGTTGAAGACTTGGTTGGTTTATTGGTTTTTTAAACTTGTACTTTTTGATTGAATACCAAATTTATAGTAAATGTACACGTACATAATAATTAATAAACGTTTCAATTATTTAAAAATTAACTTTCATTGGTTTAAAAAAATAGTGACATCATTGTTTTTGAAATTTTTAAGAAACTTTTGATATATTTTCAACAAAAATTAAAATATTTTTATTCAAAGGTTGGCGGTTTATTTATAATTTAACTCCCCAAATAATTATGGTTGTCTATACCAAGAGCAAACGATTATTAAAATAATAATATTAATTTTTACGCCTCTAACTTGCAATAATGTTCCTAAAAAAATGCTGGTAATTTTTTTGTGTGTATTTGTAAATTTATACACAGTACTTGATCCATATTTACCAAGATTAAAAAAATACAAAGTCTACTCGGGTTAAAATATAGCCTACACAGTGACACATGAACAAAAATAATAATAACAATTAATTATTTGTATATCTATATTTATACACATAAATAAACACTAAAACTGTAATGTAACGTGTTAAACATATTTTAATACTTACAATCAATAAATCTCTGTAATAGGTTTAAAGCTATTACTACCAGATCTAATAAGTTCTAATAGTGTGTGGCATATATAGACACTCTACAACATCAAAAGCGGGAGGCACCCAATACTCATCAAACTTGACCCAGTGAACGAGGCAACTCGGCTTTGAAGACCAACACACAAACATCTAACACCTGGCCCAAACGAAGAGAAAATTAGAGAGGTTTATTTGGGGTGTTCCCAAAAGCCGTTGTCTAGCACTTGTGGTCGGGTGGCGTGATGTTAGAGGTTTACCACCGCCCTACGTACTTGGATATAGCCCTGCCCAATTTGATTAGTCCCGCTGGTACATAACGACCTGTCCTCGGTTCACGTAATATCTATTCTATTGTAACCACTCGTCGGAGGAACTGCTGGAACATATTCACGAGCATCTGCTAAAGCTGCGTACTGAAGACTATTATGGTTGAGGCATCTGTGTCACCTCCTCACCGCAGAGCAACCTACGGCGGATGCTCTAAGTATTGAAAGATAATGTAATTTACTGTAGAGTTTAGGCTCCATTGTTCTATGTCCATATGACTTAGTTTTTTATGTCAGTACCAATCCCGAGTGTAATCTATGAATTTAAAATAAGGATCATAGTGGAAATGCTGTTGGCAGAATCCAAATATTGGGCAAAAAGGGTAGAAAAACCAGTACACATGCAAGTAGTAGGATTTGGTATATGAGTTTGGTGTGGTTCTATTTATCAGCAAGTACACTATTGTAGGGTAATAAGAAAGGTAATAATAGAGGAGCTAGTTAATAAAAAGCCAGAACTAAGCTGAGAGATCACATCGAATTTCTGTGGATGGATGGCATAATGGAATATTTCAGGGACAATGAGAAAATATGTAAAAATAAATGGTACGGCGCTCCGCACAGACTTTCTCTCTCTTTCTATAAACTCGTAAGATTTCTGAACGGAATAATGTACATTGTATCATCACCACTCCACATAAGAACACGCATAAAATAATATACAATGATATATATTCAATGAGAAAAGAGGCGCATCTTTGTCCACCTAAGAGCATTTCAAAC